>JASANE010005376.1:0-13674 GCA_030248225.1 Trileptium ribeirensis | reverse complement strand
GGCCGTCTGAGCCAGCCTGTAGGAGGTGCGCGCTTCAATGCGTAGTGTACAAACATGCGTAAATCATGTTTGTTGCAAATTGCATTATCTGTGTTCTATATATATTTTTTTGTAAATATTATCGCATAATACGAATATTGTGGTTGAACCAGTAATTTAAAATCGCAAGTCAAAAAACATGACATTTCGTTGTAAGGCATATATAATAGTGGTTACAGCTGTGGTTTAAAAGATATTTTCTGTTTTGTCTTCATGCAGATTGCGTTTTCTTACACTAGTTGTGGGTTGCAATAAACTATAATATCTGTTTTCTACACTTAACATTTATTTGCACGGACGGCTGTATTGTAGTCGGCTATCTGTGCAGTCGGAAACCTTGTTGCAGTTGCTACTAACGGGGTATCTGTACTTGCTGCTCTCGGTGCGTCTGGTTCAGGCGGACGTTCGTGTGCACGGGTATAGCCGCAGAGGTTCATAGCCTCCACTCGATGACAACGGCAACGTTACAAGTTGTGGCAACGGAAAAAAATCCATATACATCGTACAATTTACATCCATAAAATCGTACAATTTACATGTAGCAAATTCGATCGCCAGATAGCTATATCTGCACGTCAAAATAACATAGACTGTCACATTTTTTTTGACATTTCGATATTTCAAAGTAACGGCCGATTAATCGGCTGCGACAACGGAAACACTGAATCAGCGTCGCGGATCTGATAGCACTGCCCGCGACGACCGTCACCAGCAGCGGACCTTAACGTCTGTCGATACACAATTAGCCGCATTCCAAATTTTGGTAAAAACTCGCCTCGACAAACTTGCCCAGGTACTTGACGAACATTCAGTCGCGCTCACACGACTTACGAACGCTCAAACCAGTACTGAACATCCCGCTATCCCCGCTTTGGAAAAAGCAATCCAAGCATTCGAATCATCAAGGCCGGTATCGGGAGAACTTACTTCTGATATCTTACGGCTGAAAGTATTTTAGCAACGCTTGAAAACATTCAAGCAACAACAACGCAAACCTTAGCCGAACTTAACAAATTTGACGAATCTTGCAAAGTAACGATTGAACAAAATAAAAACAGTATCGAAACAGAACAACATTTCAACATAGCGTTCCACATATAAGTACTTGCCTTTTCGACAAGAACACTGCTTTCAAAAATATGGCAAATAGGGGACCGAATTAAGGTAATGGGCCCTAACACTATGGCAGAAGCAATTTTAGCGGCAGAATGAATTGAAACAAAATTAAATTCCGCAGCTGGCTTCGCTGATACTGCCGCAACCAATAAAACACATATCAAAAGTATAAACGTTCGCGAACAAGGTGGAACTTCGATGTCAGCAGGAAGAGTTGACACTCCTGCATGGGCACATGCTATGGTAAATCGATTAGACAACTTAGAACTGACAACGAGACAAAATGTCAATGCAATTACTCGCCCGAAAAGTAGCCAAAACATGCGAACACTGCCCAGCCGAGGGAATGCTGTTACACATAACGCTAGAGCAACTGGTTACATGTATCCTCGGCAACAGTATACACTAACTAAAAGGCCTATTTGCCAAATCTGTGGTTGTTCAGGGCACACGGCATTACACTGCAATAAAAATGCAAACGACAAAAGCTACTGCCACTTTCACCGAAGTAGTGGACATCGAACTGAAGACTGTCGGGCTCATCAACGAATAGATAGAGATAACGGTGGAAGGCACTCCAGCCGGCCGAAAACCTAAACAGGAGTGGCAATTCAAGAATGCCCGCAAGTACCAATGTCATACACGTTTCGGCAGCGCAACAGGAAAACAAACAAACACAAAGTTGTGCAGATGAACGATCTAACGAACTTCAAAATGTATTGCGCATACTACCATTTATAGGAACGTTGGTCGGACGGCCTACGGAGTCGTCTTGGTGTCGCGTATTCCAAGATAATACGGTGCGACCACAGAACGGCAGTAGCGCATCGGACAGTAACACTCTAACGTTAAACGCTGCGTCTGCAGAATGGTCACGCGCGGAGATAGACGTGCGTGCTACGACGCTTTCGCAAAACGGCTGTTATTGTCCAAACTACGACGATAATAAGCTGCATGATAATAATATCGTTGATTACGTTGGCAAAGGTTCCAAGCCAACGGTACCTGAAGCCGCAAAGAGTACTGCTACGGTAACAAATCGCGACGACGACACAAAATTGCCGATGACTTCAATTAGGGGCACGGAATATACCTCAGATTATCAGCTGCAAGGATACGGACCAATTCGTAAAGCAGAAGATAGCGCAGCATCATGTTCAAATAGTCCGACATCTCGTACTTTTGATGCTAACAAGCGTCAGGTTCCACTTGGAAGGTGCACTTCTCAACAAGGAACAACCGTGCAAAGACCAGAGGCGAACGTTCGGCAACAACCTCTCATCAACGTAACCCCCCATGAAACGATGCAGCCTCAGGCTATCAGGCACATATTCGTCGGAGACGAACAACTACAGCGGATGAACAGTAGTCCGGGATCTCTAGTACTCTGGAAATACGGACTCCGACTTGACAACGCGGACGAACTCCTCGCTAGTGCTCTACAACGCCTGCCCGTTAGACCTAGTGAGCGACTGATTATTACACTGCATGTAGGTGCTAATAATACAGTAAGTAACACGGGCTATGCGGTACCGCCTGGCGTATTTGACCGCCTTATAAGGTTAGGGCTTAGCCGTGTATTGGGAGTGCTGCACACAACTGAGCACAGCGTTGAATGTGTCTACTGGTCTGGCTTAACCCAAAGATGCGATTTACCACAACTAACTCGTGACTGCTTTTCAGATCAAATATTATCGTGTGTTCAACAATCTAATTTGCGTTGGCCAATTCGCTGTCTATTCTTGGAAAACGACGGCTATTTCTGGAACCACAAAAATATCTGATCCGCTGTGCACCTTATTTAACAGATGAAGCTATGTTTTTGCTTGGCGAGTCGTTCTCTTTCCGACTACGAGGCTACGCAACACCACAAATGCGCCACCATGCCTTCGCTTTACCTAACGGTCCATTAACATCTCGGAATATTCGCGAAACAATAGCACAACGTTTTCTTTTCGACCAAAACTTACCGAATTACAGGTCTCTTCCAGAAGCCCAACAGCATCGACCCGAAGCGTTACCTAGGCTTTTGCCAAGGCGGCGACATCATATGCAACTGATGATCGACGAAATAAGAGCTGAAAGAGAAATGGAGGAAGATGAAATAAACGAATTAGAGAGGCAACAGGCCATACGGAACCAAGCGGTTGAAAAAAGGCGGACTGGAAACGGTTTCATACCGAACCAGTCATGATAAATCATTCGCAAGATAACGAAACTTCAGAAAGCAGACACATGACGGATCGAGTTCAGGATACTTTAGCTCGGTTATTACTGCCACCGATCTTGGATGTACGGGAAAGCATTAAAGCTAAGCCGGGCAGACGGCACTCGATAGGCCATAGCCCGACGAATCATGGAAATATCGAAGAAAAATCTGAAGTAACGCGGTTAAGTTCGCGATTAACTCAACCCAAGAAAGACAGGTGCTCAAGGTCAGCAACGTCTGGAGCAGTACGCGCGAGCCGAGGAGCGAAAGTGACGTTTACAGCAGGGTTATGTATCATGACGCTAGTTTTGTTACTGGTATATCCTGTGCTTGGCCGTTACAGTCACCCAAATCCTATGGTGTGTCAAACAGGTCAGCATAGTCAAATATGGCGAATACCACAGACAATACACTGTCACGCTTCGAAACTCAACAACACTGATGTCCCAATTGACGCAACCTTGCGGTTGTACAAGCAAAATATGATTCAGTATGTCAGCGATGCCTACTTATGTCATAAGGTCACAAGTGAAGTGCGAACGTATACGTACTTCTTCGCAGATGAACATTTCAAAGAAGCCAGCACCAAGCATGTGCCAGTGGGCGGAGATGAATGCCAAAGAATGAAAGACCAGAAAATCTGTTCCGAAGGACCGCTAATTCAAATGGGAAATATCTGGACAACTAACAAGAAATTAGAATGGTCTTATCCCGGTGGCGGTATCCATTGCTGCAAATGGAACACTTTTTCAGTGACAAATTGCTTCCTATCACTAGCCAAAGTATACAAACGTCATTCGGAGCTACATCCTGAATCAACAGTTGGATCTATTTCACATTGTTCATACGTCGCTGGCGAATGTGGTATCCAGGACGGAAAGTTCTTGCTGTGGAAACCAAATAAAACAGAACAGTGTAACATTGTTCCTTGGAAAGAAATGACTGGGAAATTGACAAGCACTCACTGGGTTTCGGACGAAGGTACTCTTGCCTTAACGTTTGATTCTAGCAAGTCAGGCGTAGACTGTGCAGGAAATCATGTTCAAATAAGTGATCAAGGTATACCATTTCTGGTTCTTCATCGGACGTTGAGAGCGCACGTACCGTTAGAAAACATACGTATGAGTGCTGACAAGCTACGAAGTAATAAGGTAAAGCAACACCGCAGACGTAGACGAACAGTGGATGACACTGGCGTTGTGACATCTAGGCTTTTGGCAGCAAGTTTGCAAGCCCTAGAGCTCCACACGCGACAGCTGATTTCTTACTCATTCCAACAAGCGATGACCACTACGTGTAACTTAATGGACGCTGTGTCAGAAACGACGCAAGCGTTTATCATGGCAAATCCTACAGTTGCGATGCGCACTTTACTACAACACCATAATATCTTCGCTGCAACGAGTGGAAACATTGTCGAGGTATGGCCGTGTCAAGAATTACAACAAAACGCTTACAATTTCTTGCCGATGAACGGAACTTGCACAAACAATATACCCCTTCGCTACGAGTTATACAACTCCACGCGACACGGATATTTGGATCCTACTACTAATATCATCTATGGACGGTCTGCGGAAGTTGATTGCAATTATCGTGAACGCATACCGATATCATTGCCGCAAGGATCATTTTACTATACACGTTCAGGACGTCTGATTGCGATAAAGAATCCGAGAAACCTATCTTCATTCGTTACAAGACCGAAACTCGAACTGCCTAAATTACTTTTCCATCCAGTAGTTATGTACCACATAGACGAAATTCGTGGACATATATCGTTGAATGATATTTGGCAATCATACGATCAGCAACAGAAAATTTGGAGTAGACTTGGTATGTCAGGCGAAACAGAAACAATAGAGCAAAAAGCGTCGCGTACCGCAGCCGGAATAGTAAGAGCGGGCTTGTTTAGCTTCCTAGCCGGATTTGCATTTGACCCTGCGCAAATATGGATATTTGCTTGTTGCTCTTACGTTACCACAACCATTCTTTGGCGAATGTGCATCAGACGCCTGTTATCAGCTCACCTAAAACGGGCCGTGCTTAAGGTGCAAACGGTCTTAATACCTAGACTGGCTAGCAGCAGTAACAGTCCAACAGAAAACGAGACACATTCGATAAATGTACATACGACCGAAGGTCAAAGCGAAATCGACCTAATGGCGGCAAATAAATGGCGAGACGTTGGTGAAAACGCAGTTGAATTCCAACCATACAACCTCGCTTGTTTAGTCAACGTCCAGAACGTTGATGGAACCATATCTATCGAAGTTAACAGCGTCGCATTCAATGCTCTATTGGATACTGGAGCCCAGATTTCGCTCATATCCGCAGAAGCTATGGAAAAGTTAGGCTGTAACAAACAACCAAATGATGTGAATCATTACAGCGGTAACGACTCTATTCGATCGGCTTCGGGGCATATTATGACAACTATTGGCAGCGTGGAAGTTATAGTACATTTTTGTGGTTCTAATTTTAAAGGCTTGTTAGCCATCGCACCGACTTTGCCTTACGAAATAATAATTGGTAGAGATTTGCTACGCCAAGCGGGTGAAATCCGAGTCGATTATACCCAAGGTACGTTGACTATAGGTGGAACGAAGCAAGAAATCAAAGGCAATTTTCAAGGCGAATCGGTACCGAAATACGTGACACTTATCGAAAACGTGTATCTGCCGGCAAGAACGGAGGCAATTTTATTTGGGAACAGTACCATTACTGGTGATCAAGCCAGTTTGTTGGAACCTATTGGTCGTGACAACCCATCAGAAGCTCGACATGGTTTGGTACTGGCACCAACTGTGGTACTGAACAATGGTCGGAACATGGTTCCAATCCGGGTACTGAATATAGATAATTGTCCAATAAAATTGTACAAGGGACTTAGAATAGCAAAACAAACGCCGTTGACGTCGTTACAGGTACAAGAAATTGATAAGCAACAACATTCGCTTTACGTCGCAGTAACAAAATTGTGTAATAACAATAATACTGATTCGATTTCCGAGAAGCTCAAAAACTTAGACTTTTCGGATTGTTCTTTAGGTGAAGACGGCATCAGTAAACTACGCCGAATTTTGAACGAATATAGCGATATATTTGCGGTAGGAGATCATGACCTTGGCAATTGCACCAGAGTTTATCATGTTATAAATACCAGTGACGCGGTACCGATTCGTCAAAGACCATACCGCACAGCCTTCGCTCTGCGCGACGAAGTGTCCCACCAAATTAAAGATATGCTTAAAAATGGTATAATCGAACCGTCAAACAGCCCGTGGGCTTCACCGATAGTCCTGGTTCGAAAAAAGAACGGTAAATGGCGCTTCTGCGTTGATTATCGAAAACTAAACGCGGTAACCATACGTGATAGTTACCCAATGAAGAGAGTGGACGATGTCATGGGATCACTAAACAAAGCCAAACATTTTTGCACGCTAGACCTGAGGAGTGGATATCATCAAATTCCAATGCATCCGGACAGCAAGCATAAAACAGCATTTATTTCGCATGATGGTTTGTACGAATATAAAAAGTTACCGTTCGGCCTAAGCAATGCTCCGGCAACATTTCAGCGACTCATGGAAAACGTTTTAGCTGGTCTGGACTGGAAAATATGCTTGGTCTACCTAGACGACATACTGGTGATTGGTTCAACACCAGACGAATTGCTTTCACGATTGCGCTTAGTATTCGATCGCCTTCGCGTAGCCGATTTGAAGCTGACGCTTGAAAAATGTCATTTCGGCAGAAGCACTGTGCCATTTCTCGGACATATACTTTCAGCGAACGGAATTGCGCCGGAATGTGAGAAAATTACGAAAATAATCAACTGGCCTGTTCCGAAGTCGCCGGACGAAGTTCGCAGCTTTATCGGGTTGGCAACGTACTACAGGCAATTTGTTTGGTGCTTCTCAAAAATAGCGACCGCACTTCATGCGTTATATAAAAAGAACGTGAAATTTCATTGGACTGAAGAGTGTCAAACTGCATTCGATGCGCTGAAGAAAGCGTTGTCTACAGCTCCAGTATTAGCATTCCCGGATTTCGATAAACCATTCATTGTTCAAACGGACGCAAGCAATTTCGCACTCGGAGCTGTCCTGAGTCAACGCCTGTCCGACGGTAAAGAACATCCGATATCGTTCGCCAGTCGAATGTTGACAAAAGCAGAACGACGGTATGCGGTCATAGAACGAGAAACATTGGCTATAATTTGGGCGATACAGCACTTCAGGCCATATCTCTACGGCCGGAAATTTTCAGTGGTTACTGATCATCAGCCATTGAAATGGTTACTAACCGCAAAAGATCGGCATGGCCGACTTTGTCGATGGAGTATCACACTTCAAGAATATGATATGGAGATTGTTCATCGCCCAGGTAAGGAAAATTCCAACGCTGATGCGTTGTCAAGAAGACCAGAAACTGTTGATTGTGCGCTACCAGATACAACGGTTATGCCTTGTACAGCATGCACGGAATTAATTAAAAGTCGCCCGCAGGACGTTTCGGTAGTCGCTACGGTGGAACAACTAAAACCCCTAGTACAAGACGTCGACAACATGATATCCATTCAGCAACGGCAAGCGGAGGACGACTTTTCCGCTGAGATAATCGCCGGTCTACAAAGTGGAGATAATAAACACGATGACTGGATGCTTCGTGACGGACTTTTATTGCGGAAGTCATCTGTTCGTGGAAGGGAACAATTGTATGTTCCACCAAGCTTGCGTGATGACGTAATGAATGCTTGCCACGATCACCTGTTTGGCGGACATTTGGGAATTCGGAAAACTTACGGGAAAATTGCGGATAGATACTATTGGCCCACGATGTACGCAGATGTGAAACGGTGGTGCGCATCCTGCAACGCGTGTGCGACCCGCAAGAATCCTCCATCCTGGACGGTACCTCCATTACACCCGATTCCGCTTGTAGCGCCATGGTATCAAATTGCATGCGACATAGTTGGACCCTTACCGCAAACAAAGAATGGTAACAAATACGTTATAGTCATAATGGATTATTTCACAAAGTGGGTAGAGTGTTTCGCACTTCGGGACACAACGTCGAAGACGATAGCAAAGATTTTGGTGGAGGAAATAATATGTCGCTACGGTGTTCCACATAGGCTACTCTCGGATCGTGGAGCAAACCTGATATCTGAAATCATGTTGAATGTGTGCAATTTACTGGGCATCCGCAAACTGAATACGACAGCTTATCATCCAGCAGGAGATGGCATGGTAGAAAGGTTCAACAGAACTATGGAAACAATGATTAGCCTTTATGTTAGTAACAATCAAGACGATTGGGATTTGATATTACCATACGTTTGTTTTGCTTACAGGTGTAGTATCCACGAGACTCCGTTTTACTTGAACTTCGGTAGAGATCCAACATTACCTTTGGATATTTTTCTACGGCCGCTCAAACCGGTTGACCAAGTTGAGTACGTAAACGATATAGCAATTAAGCTTAATAAAGCATGGGAGCTAGCACAAGTATGTGTTGAGAAAGCTCAGAGTCATCAAAAGCATTATCACGACACAAAGGCTCGAAATCTGCCTTTTATGGAAGGTGATCGAGTTTTCCTACATGTTCCCGTCGTAGTGCGCGGAAAAACTAAGAAATTAGCTAGAACTTGGCGAGGACCGTATCGTATAATACGGCTAACGGCGATGGCACCGGAGCCATGATTGAACCGGTACATCGTTCGACACGTACGGTATCAAACCGTGTGAACGTGAAGTGTGAATCACCGACGTTACTTAAACGCAGGTGTCCATGGATATGAGCAAGAATGTAACTTCAAAGTAAGCAATAAAGCAATCAATGATTGCAGCGATAGAACGGTAGGTTTAGGCCTCCATACCAGGAAACATTGCAAAATTCATCCACAGAAAAAGGCTCCATCATTTTTGTGCCAGGAAAATTCTGGTTTAACGAAAGGCATGTCTTCCGATTTGCGAAGCGAAGCTATTGTACCGCAGCGTTTAAACGCGCGCTACAATCTGCGGCCCAAGCGGTACAAGTTAGAGAAAGTTTCACATGCGTAACACATAATATTGCTATTACGTTATTTGCTAACGAAATGTTTGTAAGTCCACGTGGCTATATTTAGTTATCAATATATACATACAGTATAATCCTATTTATTTATATTTTTATTCTTTCTATAACAGCATATTACTTTATCCGAAGTAGTGGTAATTCGTATTTAAACCGTATTTTATTAAAGCTGCATAACGTCGTATTAAATGTCTGAATCTAACATCGATATTGAACTTGGAGAGGAACCGGATATCATTGTGATGGGCGGCGATCTAATGGATGAAGCGCTGGAACCAACGCCAAAAGTTGGTGTCAATGCGACTACACAATTCAAGACAATTTCCGAGCTTGGCATGTACGTCAAGGAACAACAATCGAATACAGTCGATTCGTTGACGGCTGAAATAGCATTAAAGGCAAATCCAGATGCTGGTAACCATATCAGTACTGAACCGGCCGTTACTAAAACAACGGTAGCGGCATCGCTGCGCACGGCCGATGTTTCGGAAATAACGCAGGAACGGAAGTATACAGACATCGATCGTCAATCAATAGTTACACCACCGGGGCATGTAGTTATAAAGCATCGATGCGAGGCGGAAAAACTCCAAGCAAACGGGAATTTACTACTCATAACGGTTGGGCAGCTTGGCGGCGTGGAGAGTCAGCGTCACCGAATTCCGACAGAATTCGCGGAGAGTTGACTGAGGTCATGGTGTTAACCAACACATGTAAATCGAATTTGGCATTGGTACGTAATAGCCACGACTACTGGCCATATTATAATGTCAATGTTCCTAACTACAGATCGAAGGGTTCACCGAAGTCGACTCGGCTGTCTGCTGTTGTCAATGATAAAGATCAGTTACAGCCAACGGGCCGTGTAACGTGTCGTGACCCAGGAACACCGATTATTGATAACTGTGCAGTTGCTGTGGGTCATGAATCGCGAGTTCGTAGTAAGGCAACGCAAACGTTGGCTGTTCAAATATCGGAAGTTCACAAGCGTAAAAAAACAAACGAAGTTTAAAGCCAACGGTAAGCATGAAATGCGTGGAATACTAAGAACGGAATTATTCAAAATTATGCAGCAGCAACGAAATAATAAGTCGACGGAACTAAAGCAGCAAAAATTGCCAACAACGCATATCCAACAGACCCTTAAGATAAATACGGTATATTCTCGGCGGCGCCAATCTCATCAACGCAACGAAGAAATACGCAATCGGCGTGCAGAAACCCAGCTTATGCGTCGCTCTTCGTCACCAACGAATATTTCCAATGTCCCGTTATCGAGCAACAATTCCGGACAGCATACATCGAATCCGTACAGCCAGTGCGAGGAACATCTACATAACGTGTTAAAACAAGCATCACAAGTTACTAATAATAACTCCGGGCAGCAACGTCAGCAGCGAGCTGATATGCGACGACCAGCGAACCGCCAGTACCAACGACACACGGTTGATTCATATAACCAATTAAATTACTACAATTACCGAGAAAGCTATGGAGCTGGGATGATTACTATGGGCAGACCGCATAGCGTAAGACGATGGTCAGAACAACAATCTAGTTCAAACTTAACGATCAGCCATGAACAACAAGGAGATAACGGCGAAGAGCGATGGCGTTATGAACAGGTGGAATATTGGGAGCAACAACGCCGGCGAGAGTACATGAAGCGAAGACAACGCCAGCATCGGTGGGAAGAACGACAACAAACAACGTAATCAACAACGAAACAATTTTTATCGCTCGGCTTCAGCAAACAATTAGCATACTACGGGTTACTTAAAAGCGCCTGATGACATTTGCAAATAAGTCGTCTCTGAATTTGAACTCATTTGAATAGCTAGAGTAATAATAAATACTTATAGAATATCTCATGTTTAGTTATCAGTTAAGATATAGTAATAAATACTAGTAGTATACAGCATAGTTATTATATACCATAATCTTAAAATTTTAGTATATACGTCAACTTTTATTTTCCTGCAACAATAAATGTTTCTGTAACTATTTACCATACACTGTACTATGTTACATAAAGCGACGAACAATATTTTTTCAAAAAAGGTTACATAACACTAAATAACTAACAACCACATAATGGTAATGGATAGCATTGTTCTTTGTCACTGTACTATCTACAACAATTGTTATTCTTCGGCCAGTCAGCTGTGACATTGTTATTGGTTATGCTAAATTAAAGCGGTTATGCCAAGTGAACTTTGTATTGCGGTTATACTTTTGTTAAATGCGGTGTCCGCATTTGGTGAATAATGGGGTAATGTAACGAATCTGTTTTGTTTCGTAATATTTTCGGCACGTACAGGCCGTCTGAGCCAGCCTGTAGGAGGTGCGCGCTTTAATGCGTAGCGTACAAACATGCGTAAATCATGTTTGTTGCATATTGCATTATCTGTGTTCTATATATTTATTTTTTGTAAATATCGCATTATACGAATATTGTGGTTGAACCAGTAATTTAAAATCGCACGTCAAAAAATATGACATTTCGTTGTAAGGAATATATAATAGTGGTTACAGCTGTGGTTTAAAAGATATTTTCTGTCTTGTCTTCGTGCAGATTGCGTTTTCTTACACTAGTTGTGGGTTGCAATAAACTATAATATCTGTTTTCTACACTTAACATTTATTTGCACGGACGGCTGTATTGTAGTCGGCTATCTGTGCAGTCGGAAACCTTGTTGCAGTTGCTACTAACGAGGTATCTGTACTTGCTGCTCTCGGTACGTCTGGTTCAGGCGGACGTTCGTGTGCACGGGTATAACCACAGAGGTTCATAGCCTCCACTCGATGACAACGGCAACGTTACAAAACTCCCATGTGATCAAACATGGGCTAAACATGAGAGTGCCTGGGTAATGTCATATTCTTCTCTAATGTAATCTTGGTATAGGCAAGTGTTCCATACCTTGTTCGTTTATATGTTTATAGTTTTTTAATTTTGTAATTAAATGCCCGATCAAAGGTACCCGGGAGGTCCGCCCGCTGACGAGCCTCTATATATGCCACAAGGACCTAAAGGTAATTAGAAAAAGACCCGTTGTGAACTACAGGTTGCTCTTTTATCGCGCACGTGTGAATTTTTAGCACAATATGATATATATTTTCTTCAAGTTAAGGCGTCAAATGTGCAACGTTAGTTGCGGCAGTCCGGATGTGCTTTCAGGCTAAAGAAATTACTTTATAGTCACCGCGTATAGCACCTAGGTGTTCTTCTTGCACCGATAATCGTACCCGTTTGATGAAGAGAAATTCATCACAACCATCGGCTTTACGAACGTACATGCTCACGGGGGGTAGCGGTTAAACCTCCGAGGGATAAGCCGCCATTTCTTGGCGCGAGGCGTCGACCTACCGCCTTACTCAGAGGGCTTACCACACATTCTGGTGTCGCCGCATTAAGCGCCTATAGCGCCTCACCTCCCCTCCGCGGAGCCAAAGAAACCACGCCTACTGCCTGACATGCTTCATGGGACCCGGAAGGCCGACGAGGGATTGTTGCTCGTTCGGTATTTCAAAGCGTGAAAATTTTGTGCTAACTAGAAACGAAGCGCCTATATTAATAATTGTAACATTCCCATAAGTATTGGTCGGCGAAACAGTAGTGCGTTTGTCTGTGCCTTCAACAAACTTGGTCGGAACACCATTACCAAGGCTCCGCGGTGCATAAATTTCTAGAAGTTAGCATACGTGATTTTCACAAAAATCGATCTGCACTGATACCTTTGTAAAGAAAGGTGTTTCTACTTGTGTGTATCCGGTTTGAGCTTTGCAGCAAACAATTACGTTATGCTTATGATTTAATATATTTAGCATAAGAAAGAGTATACGTAATTATTGGTTACTGGAGCAGAGTTTTGTGTCATGGCGACAATGATGACACTACCTGATGTGATGAAGCTCGTACCTTCTACTACTTGAGGTTTTATTAAAATTGTACAGCTGCATAAAGTACAACAAATCAAAAATATAATAAAAGACCCATGCAAAATGTTTCTTCACTTAAACGTAGAGCACACGTTTGTGCAAAAAATAGATGTGAGTTGGGCGCCGCTTCTACGGCAGATGCACATATCGGGCTCTGAGTGTTTCTTTTGCGGTAGTTTCTCTGTTCTAAAGCCTGAATTCCTTTTAAGCTTCTCTCGCCACTTAGCCCACATGTAACACCGATGATGTGCGTCTACTAAAAATTATGGTTCAGGTTCCACTCACAT
>JASANE010005375.1:0-31983 GCA_030248225.1 Trileptium ribeirensis | reverse complement strand
GTACTGAAGTAAGTACGTTAGAATACATATAACTTCATAATAGAGACCTACAAGCTGTAACAATGAACTATATATAGACAAATCGAATCATTAAAACAAATGAGTTGTAAAATATTTATTAAAAACCTCGGGAAGCCAAAATCCAGGTGTCCGAACAATGTATGGGGTCGGCACGGAAATACAGCCACCGCATCCTGAATTCCTTGTAAATAAACCTCGCAAGCAAGCAGGTGCGTTGTGGCTGACATATGTAATCACACTAGTTTGCCGTAGCTGTGCGTTCGGGAGCGAAAATTTTTGAATTTGGAATTGGCGATTGCAATAACTCTTTTCTTTCCTTATAGCGTTTTGTAATTGTTGTCAAATTAACAATTGTAGGTCGCGAAATTTGAAATTTACTCATGCCATATTGAATTATCAGTATTTTGTTGTTACCTTATTGTTTATTGCATTGTAAAGGGAAAATTGAAACACGAGCGTGATCTGTCCAGTGGCATGTAAAATTAATTTTTATGTCATAATTTTGGTGAGGTTGCGCCATAAACAACTCCGTGCATTAGTCAAGATGGCACAATTTTGTTGTTCATAAACAAATCGCCGGGCATAAACTCAAATAAGACTCAAACTCGAACGTTACCAAAATTTAGCCTTCAACTCCTTCAGCATCGCACCGGATTCATGATATAACCAAAATGGTTTAATGTAACGAAAGCAACGTTCTTAAGGGTCTAAATAGCCTGTGAGTCTATCGCTTAACCACAGCAAGTCATTCGTTTTGTGGAAATTTTGAAAATTTCATTTTGTTGAATATTTTTTAAATCTTCGGCTGCTTATGCAAAGTGCATAAATAGGTAAAAATGTGTTAGCTTCTATGAACATTAAATTACATCTAGTATCGTTAAAAATGAATAAAAATTGAGGATATTGTATTTGTTGGGCTTAAATATATGCGATTTTTTACCATATTTTGCTTAAAAAATTTGGAATTTACCCCTGCGGTTAAAAAGAGCTTTAACATTTGCTTTTGCATAATAATTTCAGTCAGTCGTGAAATTAATCATATTCGACATTTTCTAGCAGTTAAATAACGGGCGAATCGCCCCATGTGTTTTTAGCTCCCGTAGTTCTCTCAGGTATAAAGTTTTGTATGTTGGGAGAAGATAGCTTTTAGGATTTAGGATTATAGTATAGCTTGGACTTTTATCTATGCTATACATTGATATAAAGATGATAATGCTAGTTGGGTTACTTAAATTTTAAACAAACAATACTGTTCATGCATAACTTTGAAACAAGGTGGAGTTTTTAATAAATCTGCGGTGGTACAGCGCTGTCATATTCAGCGATTTTTTGCCCGTTCCAACATTGAATAGTTTGTCTTTGAATGAATAGTTGAATGAGTAACGCAGTATATAGTAGTGACTCAATGATCTTTTCAGTATTTTTATGTAAAGCAGCGAAGCTCTTGATCACACTGGTATGTGTTTGGTTCATTATGTGATATCGCCGTTAGCGTAAAACGGATTCGATGAATAGCACTTAGTTATAGTCAAGTCTGTTAACTTTTAGTAATTTTGCTTTGCGGTTATTTTTTACATTTTATTTTTAATCAGATATCGGAGTTTTAATTACCGTGTGTAAATAACGGTCCTTCTGGCTAGTCCAAACTTCGGAAATTATAGCCGGGGGTGCCGGATTTTGCCGGTGGGGTGCCATTTTTTTTGGTGGATTCTGTCGCGTTTAGACGTTTATTTTTCTCAACCGGGGGTACCCGAATTTTTGCCGGGGGGGGCAGCCGAAAATGGCGGTCCCCAAAATGGGCTAGCCAGTCCTTAACATTGGTGCGGAATTATACTTCAAAAGGCCCGTCAAATAGACTAGAACGACTGAATTACTCGACCGACTTTGTTGTCTGTGTTTTGGCGGGCGACATCAATTGATGATTAAATTTATTGTTTGGCTTATTCTAGTTCCTTTTTACTCGGCTTGGCTGCCGCAGGCTAAAATTCCGTTTTCCGAACGCATTCGACAACATATTTTGCCGCAGTTGGACGATATGGATTTTGTAATGGATTTAACGAACGATTTGGAAACACTTTTCGTGGTAAAGTTTTTGAAAATGTAATTTTGTGATGTATTATGTGGTGAATGCTACATGGACTTTTCATGTGAATAAAGCAATACTATAGTAGTTTCAGTTATAGGAAATAACACCTACTGAAATTACAGTGTCACATCCAGAAATGGTCGCTATTGTCTTAGTTTTGGTGCTGATTGTGACAATTCGATTCTGTTGTGTTTTGTTATTGTCACCGAAATTCAGATCATGACTGATTTGTTTCATTTTAACAAAGTCGTTAATAATAAACAACACACAAGAGTAAATTAATTTGCATCAATTTGATTGAACTTATTCCAATATTTAATATATATTTTGAAACTTGCTATTTAATATATATTTTAATACTATTTTGCTATTTACATAATGAGATATTTTGATTTTACTCTCAGTTTCACACTTAGCACAATAATTTTATTGATCATTGGTGAACTGTCACGTGACTGTGTCTTTATGCCAAATTAAATGCCGCAAACTCTTGGTTTTGATAATTATTTTTGTAAATTATTCAAAGGAATCTTCTGGCTAGTGCATCAACTACTTCTGAATTACATTACTGCCGGAATTTCAAGTGTGTGGCATGGCACAGTATAATTGGTCATCTTGTTTCTTTATATTTTAGGAAAATGCTTACACTTTAATTTTGAATAGGGATACTTATTATTTGTTTACTATGTCTCGTGAAATACAGGTAGTTGTGCGGTGGTGTATATTTAAGTCTTCGTGTATATTTTGAGTTATATCGGCCATTTCAATATTCTCCAGGGCGGTCGAGTATATTTTGACCAATGCCCAAAAGGCTAGGCTGGCACTTTGCGCAATGCTCATTGTCATTGTGCACTAGCTTATCTCATTAGCTCAAATAGAGGTCATGGACCGAGGCCGCTGTTGAGGAACCAGTTGACGCGGATTTTGCGGGGGGGGGGGCTGGTTGAACCGGGATGCTTCAAAATTCAATATTTTTGCACCTAAAACTGCTAGTCAAAAATGGTCTCAGAAACGCTGCAAGGCGTCCCCGTTCTAAGCAAGTTTCCAGAGAATATTTTACTTAAATTAATGGAAATTTGAAATTCGTAAAGGGATTTTAAATATTTTGAGAAATTTTCACGTTAATGAGGGTTTTTATGGGCAGGGGGCATAAATTTTGTCAGGGTCACGAATATTTTTTGTAGGAAAGATGTCAGGGGCTTTCCGCCACATTACAGCAGTTACATGCGTTCAGTCAACATGAGGGCACTTATGGTGCGTATATGGCGTTAATGTATTATCAACTCCTGGGTATATTTGCATCTAATCATGTCACTGACTGACAGAATTGAACAGGTACGTATCTGTAGTATCTGCATTGCAATTTTCAGTACCGTAAGCCTCTGTCTCTATATATAGACTTGGTTTAAGCGATAAAATCTTTTTTTCCGAGTTTTAGACTGACAAAGGATTCGACCCGCGTATATTTGAAAAACAAATGTCAGTTATGCGTGGCCAAGTAAGTTAGTTGTGAAAAATTCACGTGGATGAATTTTTGTGAACAGTATTATGCGTTTGTGAGGCTGATTAAAAAATTTGACAACTTTATTAATATTGTTGGAATAGTTTTAATTTTTTTATCTTTGTATTTTAAATACATATTTTTTTTATTTTTAAATACATATTTTTTGCGCATAACCATGTAACACACTGCGTTACAAAGGTATAGCAAACAGATTGATTTTTAGACCTAGGTGTAATGTGAAATTTTTATTGAACACTACTGTATTAGCCAGAAATATTCTGTTGTTTTGAACGCAGAAGCATTAATGAGAAACCTATTGAAATGAATATTTTTATGAATAACTTTAGAATGCTTTTGGAACAAAAAATTTCGCAAAAGGGCGCTGAAAATTTCCAACGCCTTACGAACAAAATGTACAAATTCTCGAACGAACGTCGACCGAACAGAAGAGCACCCATTGTGGCGAGTCGTGTAAAGTCTTGACCTCGCCTTTTAAATGGTGGTCTCATCCAAAAGAATTTCCAACTACGCCTTATGAACAAAATGTATAAATTCACGAACGAACGTCGGCCGAACAGAAGAGCACCCATTTTGGCGAGTTGTGTAAAGTCTTGACCTCGCCTTTAAATGGTGGTCTCATCCAAAAGAATTTCCAACTACGCCTTATGAACAAAATGTACAAATTCTCGAACGAACGTCGACCGAACAGAAGAGCACCCATTTGGGCGAGTTGTGTAAAGTCTTGACCTCGCCTTTTAAATGGTGGTCTCATCCAAAAGAATTTCCAACTACGCCTTATGAACAAAATGTACAAATTCTCGAACGAACGTCGACCGAACAGAAGAGCACCCATTTGGGCGAGTTGTGTAAAGTTTTGACCTCGCCTTTTAAATGGTGGTCTCATCCAAAAGAATTTCCAACTACGCCTTATGAACAAAATGTACAAATTCTCGAACGAACGTCGACCGAACAGAAGAGCACCCATTTTGGCGAGTCATGTAAAGTCTTGACATCGCCTTTTAGATGGTGGTCTCATCCAAAAGAATTTCCAACTTCCTATAGGGATGTACTCGTGCTATCCTTAAAAATGCATTACTTTTTATTAAATTATCGGCTTACAGGCAATGAAACATAAGGACCAGTAATATCAGTTTTCCTACGTAGCTGTGTCTATTGCCACACGAGGCTCAGATAAACGTGTCGATGTGAACACTATAACAATTTTGTACAGAGCTTTCTTGGGGATTTGATAATAAATTACTATCTTTATACTTTTTAACCGTTCCATTGATATAAAATAATGATCGCAGAAAAATACGGTGAGTACTACAAATCGGGTAGGTATCCCGAATCGCTTCGGGTGTAGTCTTTAGTTGAACGTGCTAAACAATAAAATTTCACTCCAAAATTCGCCATTTTAACTTTAAAGTGCGTCACTACTAATAATTATTATTTATCTTTAACTTAGGAATGATATGCTTCGGTCGAAATCTCTTGTTTTATTTTCCTTCTAAATTTCGTTAACTCGACTCTACGTTTTCGAACTAGGAAACTTCTATACTTAATAATTATGAAATAATATCGATGAAACCGCAAAATTTAACAACATTAAAAGATGCAACATTTGTTGTTGCGTCTATAACTCTGTTCACGTGATTTCCTGGCATAAAGGCGCACTACTGAGTTTTTTTACTTATTTTGTATTAAAGCAGAAACCTTGCGACTGTTCGGAAAAGAGCATTCTCTGCAGTTACAGCTTTCTGCTAAATTGAAATTTTGTTTGACAAGATTTAAGCATTACTTATAAACGAGGTAGATTATTTCTTAAATAGTACGTCGCTTGGACACTGCCCGATATTCAAAAAGGCCTATTATATCGGATTGAATTTGCGACGACATTTAGGCAAAATTCGATTGAACTCTGTTTATCTTTATGTTAAAAGGTTTTAACATGTTAACAGTTTGGGAAAACAATAAAAATGCAAATGTTTTCTGAACATTTCGTGAATTATTCTAGAAAAATTCAAAAAATTGGTTAATTTTTCGTGAATAGGTTCTTATTTATCTGTGAACGATTTGTTTTATTTCTGTGTGCAGCTTCTGTTGACGTTATCTTCTATATAATGATATTGCGTATATTGGCAACAATAATTCCCACGCTTAAATTGGCTCTGGGCGCAATTATTGCCACCAGTGTTACACTAGCGTGTCGGTAATATTAATATATCCTTCAAAGCCGCTATACTGAAGCCAGTGCCGTAACTATAAATTGTTGTTCTGGTTCAATCAAGCGCTGCTTACACACTAACCGAACTATTTTGTAACAAAGCTAAAATAAGTAAATTGATTAAAATTTTAGTCGTGGTTAAACTAAATTGTTGTTGGATTTTTATGTAACCATGCGCATATTCCCTCTATGTAGCTGAACGGTATCTGTCGAGTAGATTTCCTTGCAACTGTATTATCTTGGCCGTTTGTCCAGTTTTCGATCTTATATTTAAGTTATCGTCACGCATAGTTCCAAAGTACCGCAAACACATGTTAAAAGACATTGCTTGTAAATGCTGGTGTCGATAGGGCGGGGCTTCGTCAAGTGCTCAACATTGTTCTTCTTTTATTTGAGAGCCGTCCGGTTGTGATCAAATTTCTAAAATAACGTCTTGTACCTGAAAAACTATCTTGTATTTGTTTCTTTTGTAGTACTCACCGGAAATGAGTGACACGTGCCGAACTAATATACATCGAGTAGATATCAAAAAGATTTGTTCTCGAACAAACTTCGAACACATTTAAAAACGCGCACCAAAATTTCGAACACGTCTCGGACAAAATTTTGAATTTATCGAACGACCTTCGAGCAAACAGCAGTCATTTATGGCAAGTATTGTACAATAATTAAAATTAGAAAAATTCCTAGCTGTAATTTCTGTATTTTTGAACGATTTGATGTGGTTTGCAATGTAAATAGCAACTGTGAACTGAGACTTCATGTGGCATAATGGGATATTTCATTACGTGGACAAATACATTTTCCAAGTAATATAGGATCAGTAATATGATTTCCGAGAATCAATAATGAAATGATTTACATTAATTGCCATTATTTTTGTCAAAGCTATTTCTGTCCAGATTCCTCTATATGTAATTAATGGAAATACGCGGAACATTCGCGAATAACATATTGGACAGCTGTAATTTTTTCGCAAGCTTTAATTTTTGGCGAGCAATTGGCTAAAAATTTGCTTTATATTTCTGTCCATAATTTTGTATGTATCTAGCTGCATTCTTTCGTTATGATTATTGTTTTAGATTTTGAACTTAACCGCAGCGCTCAAAGAAGGCAAGTCGCCGCTTCAGCTAGTCCAAATGCCACCGATGGAACTTCGCAAAGATACCTCGCGGCGTCACAGAGACCGTAGTCATCAACATGGGCGCAGCGGTACTGGAGACAACAGTCGTGGCACAATCCGGGAATGGTCTGATTCGTTCCAACAGACTTTTCAAAAACGCGCGCCGTTTTTCTCGTGTTGTTGATAAGCTGTTTCAGATATTTCATTTGTTCGACCAGAGTTTCTGGATTGTCGAATGATGATTGTTCGGGTAATCTGAATAGCATGGGCGGTTTTTGGGTGACGAACGTTGACCGGTAAGTTGACAACGTGGACTTTTTCGAAAGGCTGGATTATCACCTAGTGCGGCAATTTTTTTTGGATGCAGGACATCGAAGCATTTGCCAACATAAAAAAAATTAACTGCTATTATTGTGTTTATTACCAGATATACAGTATTTATCACCTTGGTTTCTAAGCACATTCTTACTTTCAAATGTCTCTAATCAACGCTGTTGTGTTTTATTGTTGAAAACTTTTGCTGAAAATCTAGGTGAACAATATTCCATAACCTTCTGTGCTCTAAAATTAAAAAAGAAATACAGTTAATTATTATGTATTGCCAACAACAACGCGGAAATATTGACATTGTTGATTTGTACTTGAATTCTTTCCCGTTTTTATGGTTACGGGCTTCACTCAAATGGGACGAGATTTTGATCAGTCGTTTTCGGGCTGCTTGCGCACCCTCCCGGGCAATAATTTAATCATCCTGGTTCAATCCCTCTGGCTGTTTTTGTTTTGTTTCGTCCCATTTGATATAAAACATGTACAACATGATATTGAAAAATTCAGAATTGTCCCATTGTGAAGCTAAAATTAGGTGGAAATGTTTTAAAATGGCTTTTAATCTCAAAAGAAAAGCGTTTTAAGTAAAGATTTGTTAACCTTAACGCTATTAATTAAAACCGCTGATTTATGAATGTTTTCAGGTTTATAAGAATGTAGCTGAATCGGAGAGACCGCCTATTTTGTTCCTTCATCATTTAGTTAAATTTTCACTGATTGGAAAAGCCAGAGACGTACGTAGTAAATAGTCTGTTCTATTATTTCTTTATGTAAACATTGCCAATTCGAGCTGAATCGACGATCTATTTTTCAACGCTATACGAATCGTCGATTGTGTTCACTAGTATACACGATATCGCAGTTGAGCGAAATACGATTCTTTTTGGGCCTTTAGCTCGTATTAAAGGTATTTTAGTACTTTTTTCGATTAAACTAGAGCGACGGACTACTGAGACTGATATGATGTTTGATGCCTGTCAAAGCGGCAAATGCATAAAACTTGCAGGTTTTTCCAAATCTACAGAGCCCCCATGCTTGCACACCTGTTATTACAGTCTTTACAAGCAATGACTGTCGTCTTTCAAGTGAGCAGGACTATACCATCAATGTTTCGAGCAGCGAGCAAATATCGAATGACTGAGTACCGGTCATTTTTATCATATACTGTGCGCTAGCGTTCCTTGATTTTGCATGGCTTTCGTCGAACTCATGTCCAGCTGCTATTCTACGTAAACTATCTAGTAAGCATGTGTTATAGATACAAAAATTGGCAGTCTTCGTTTGTCACTTACGTATACTCTTGTGCCAGTATTACTCAGCGTTTTATTGAAACGGAGCGAGCGGAGTTTTCACAGTGGGCGATAGGGCGAAAACCGTGGAAATTTCTTTTTATCTGTCGCCGTCAGTCATAACTCATTTTTGGATGGACGGATTTCGATAATTTTTTTTGATGGCAAAAGTAATGACGATGTAGTTGAACGCGAACAGCTCCGACCCATATTTTTGGTCAGAATGGCAAAAATCAAGTTTCAAGAGTTTTTTGCCAAATCTGACAATACGGATACCAGTCCTTCGCAGCCTGTATCTCGCGACACAGGCTTCGCATCGAATAAATGGTAACTCATTGGGATACAACTTTACTAACTACTGCTTTTTGTGGAAACGCTCTCTATGCCGTTGTAGGCCCGAATATGGCTCATCGACCCTTTGCCAGAAATAGGAATTTTTTTCAAATTTCGCCGTGTTATTGCTTGTTCTTACCTTACAATGAGTGTATATTAGGTTTTCAGGCACGCTGGATACGACGGTCTAGAGTTTAGCGTGACTATATTATACCTTTTCTTGGTGTTTCAAGGGTTTTTTGGTCGACGAAATGACGAATATATTCTGTCTTCAATTTTTTGTTACGTATTGCGTACAGATCACCAAGAATAATTGCCTATATAAGTTTCCGGTTGGCTGAATATGATGGCTTGGTTATCTAGAAATCAGGACAAATGCTCGATGCGGTATCAGCTGTTTATGGTCGACTAGGTTTTACGGTTTTCAATGTGTTCAGGGTTCAAGATGTTTTAGAATCGTATATTCGTAAAACATAGTCTGTTACATGTGATTAAGAAAAATAAGTTAAAAATGAAACCGTTTCATCCTCGCTTACGAGTTACTGGTTGTATTTTACGTGAATTTATTCGTCTATTCTTCCCATGCTTTGTATTATCAACCGGTTAAAGTGTACGGTTTTTCTATATTATGCATTTCTCGTATGTCATATATAAATAACTGTCCTGTCCACAGTGGGGGGACCCCCACTTTCCAAATCCTCATGTTCGTGAGATTTTCCCCCATGTCCAGCCCCCCTACTCGGCCGAAACCCCCATGTTAAACTAATTCCAAAAAAATTTTATGTCTAAAAATTTATGTTTGTTGTTTGCAAATTGTTTTTTAAACATTAATTACCAATATTTATGATGCTAAAATATCGTTTTTTAGCTTGAAAGTAGATTTGCGGTAGTAAAAATGCAGGAAAATATGGAAATGTTTAGTATTTTTAAGCAAAATTTATCCCCCACTTTTCGTAGGGCTGTGGACAGGCCAGAATAATACAGTGAATTTGCTTATAATGAAAATGCTGTTGCAGTGAAATGTTCGTTTGGCTTTGTGCAAATTGTAATGCAAACTATAATGCATGTTTGTAATGAGTCTTGATTCGTTTGAAGCCATTTTACGATAAGCGCGCTTTGCTGTAATTAAATATTAGTCTAGTATAAGATACATTATTGTGCTAACCGGAAAACCTAAATCCTGATATTTTAGTAACATAAAGGTGATGGCACAAATACCAACTAAAAAGCGACTGTCGAATGCTCAACGAACAATATATAGAACCTCTAATAGATATAAACAGATTTTAGGCATTCGGAAACGATGCGTTCAAAAAAAATTCAAACAGTCCTGAAGCAATTTTAATAGCCGCACTAAAAATCCGTGAACAAAATGTTGAATTTCCCCAACCAGCACTACTCTTTTCTGGCGAGATTTGTAGTAATGTTAAACAAACCGTTCGTGAAAGGTGTGTGTGACTTGTGTCCATAACTGGTTTGTGTAGTTTATTTTGTAAAACGAATAATTGGTAGTGAGTGTTTTATTTTCTAATGTATTGTTTCAATGCATTATTTTTACGTAATACCATATGTGTGATACTTTTTTATGGAACCAAAATTTTCGTATAAAAATGTAGGTAATCACCATTCCATGAAGAAGATGGTACTCTGAGTGAAAGAGTATTGCAGTATTAGGTAAATTTCTTGTTACCTCTTTATTTCTTGTAATTTGATACTTTTATAATGTTTTAGCCGAAAAAATGTGTAAATTTTAACATTCTTTAAGATTCTCAACCCACTGTCGCCGTTAGATATTGATACACTTGACGATAAAAAATTTAACGTCTTTCATAGTTTCGATAAATCAGTCAAATGGAAACATATTAAGCTTTTGCTACTAAATCAGTCAAAATCTGCTTTTTTTGTGAATGTGTTGCAAAAATAACACAAATTTTGAATGCGCTGTAAATTGCTGGGCACACTTTTGCTGGCATTGAGTTTTAATATATCCTAATTAATATTTTACAACATTTTTGATTTTAATGCTGGAATTGCGCTGAATAAAATGTTGCAATCAGCGAATAGTTATACCACAATTATATATTGAAGGAATTTATATTGTTCAGGATTTGCAAATAAATTTTCCCTATAAAACGATCCTGTAATGAAATTTTCGCGTTCACGAAATAGCATTTTGATTGACGATAAAATACATCGTAGTTGTAGTTCACATGTCAACCCAGATCATGATAGTGTCTATATGTCACACGAGCTAATCTGAACATTACTGGTATCAAATTTTGAGGTGCAGCAGACCCAAGTTATAGCATTTTTGGAATATACCAAAGTTATCTGTAGCGGGTATTGAACTCTTTTTTGATTGTATATGTATATCATCCAAATTTTGGATATTTCTATCACTTTTAACATCCTTCCCCTCTGTTTTATTTTATAATATTATATAAACAAATGTTAAAGCGTTATAGTCTGTGGTAATTTGGAGAAATTCCTTTCTGTAAACTAGGATATATATGTGAAAGGTTTTAGTTTCATATCAAATGTTTGATTATTTGTCACTTTTATGCATTCTTCAACTATGAAGATTTTTTGGTGACTGGTTTTCGTTTCTTCTGGTCATGGTCTATAATACCATACATGTTGAAGCATACCGAGGTTTCGGGTAAGTGTGGCCAGGATCTGCAGTGAGGGTAGTACAGGTCGCCAGGGGGGTGGATGGTTGTGACGAAAAGCTGACGACCCCTTTTCGTCACACCTCCATTTTTGTCAATTTTCCCCTATTTTGCTAAAAATTCTCGGCGCGAGGGCGAAGTTTTGCGGGGCCCCAGGAGCTACGCGGTCACCCTCAGGCGGTATACCAGGGCCTCTGACGGAGGGAGGTTATAGGTCTCGAGGCGTAACCCTCCTGAATCCCTGCTTTGGCGTGTATGAACTATCTATATATACTCCCTTGTTGTTTGCGTATCCTTGTACATTTAAAATATATTGTCAAATATTGATTACAATATTAATTAGTAAACTATGTATAGCAAGGTGTTTTTGTACAGTTTCCGGGTTGTATTTATGTAGATATGCGGTATCGACAACTATCTCATTTCTCAAAATATTGTCCGACAACTATGTCATAGTCCGACAACTATCTCATTTCTCAAAATATAGTCCGACAACTATCTCATTTCTCAAAATATAGTCCGACAACTATCTCATTTCTCAAAATATAGTCCGACAACTATCTCATAGTCCGACAACTATCTCATTTCTCAAAATATAGTCCGACAACTATCTCATTTCTCAAAATATAGTCCGACAACTATCTCATTTCTCAAAATATAGTCCGACAACTATCTCATAGTCCGACAACTATCTCATTTCTCAAAATATAGTCCGACAACTATCTCATTTCTCAAAATAGTATTAAACCGGGTCGCATCTTGTGTGTGCTGTGTACGGCCCGTTTTTCGTTTGTAAATATTTGTCGCGTTAAAAAACACTTATGCCACATAAGTGATCATAGAAATCTTTTTTGCATCTACAGCTATGTGCCGCTTTAACTCCTATTATATACACATTCGTTAATCACTGCTGTTGCATTTAGTATCGATACGGAGCCAACGTTTCTAGGGTCAAGAGATAGTAGCAATTGCTTTAGCTTTCTCGAATTGTAACATCAAGTTTGCGTGTCATTAAAAGACAGCTTTTGCGCTGTCACTGTTTTTTGCTTACGTTGCATCTGCCGTGTAAATCGTCTGCTTATGAACCTGATATATTCCGCATTATTTACAATAAGATGTGTGCGCATTGTCCGAATTATGCCGGACGTTCAAATGGGATAGCTACTTAATATGTTGCTTGGCCTAGCTGTGCTATGCGTTTGCCATTAACTGTCGAGCCGGACTGTGCTTTTGACACAAGGCGTTCAGCTCAGCCCCTGTAACTTAAACCAAACACTATTTAGTCCGCGAACATTACGTTTTGCTATACGTATCTAAATAGTGTCCCAAAGGCGACATTCTGCTTAAAACGTTAGCCTTGTATATTATAAACACACATATAACTTAAAATTAGTTTGAAAGTTATTTACACTAACCACTATACTAAATAAAATTTCTCAATTGAAATACAAGTACGCTTTTGGTTAATAAAAAAGGTTAAACATTTCATATGATCGTATCTATCAGTTTTTTCGCAAATCGGATTGTGCTGTTACGTTGATCTAGGTTGTTTTATCATTATAGCAATACGAACGGGCATTCGTTTATAGGATGATTATGTTACGTTTATTTTGTTCTTATACTCAGGCATATGAATTTTAGATTTGCCGAGATTGCTGAACAAAAACATGGCTCCATGTCGTGTAGTCCAAGTTTACTTGGAATTTTTTCTTAAACGTCCTTTCACACCATTTTATTCACGGAAGCAAGGTTATGTTTACCTCAACTTTTGAATTTTTATCTCTGGTTGATTTGATCTCATAGTGAAATGATAAATGCCGATGTCTTGTTCTTGTTCGCAAGTGAGCTTCACTAGTTTTAGTTCAGTTTTCACGGTAGTTGGGATGGGAAACCGCCGACCCGGGCACTTCGTATATACAGGGTGCCCTATAAGTAACGCTCCAGCTTCAAAGAGAACCAGCACGCGAAATAATAAACATATCTAAAATCATTTTGGTATGAACCCACTCGCGTATACACTTTAGGGTTTTGATGAATAACACTTCCCCTAAGTGCGAGCCTGGGCGATGGGCGACTGCAAGATCAATGCATTCCTCCAATCCAAAACGCACATTTTAGTGGACCTTTCGAACCATTCCAGGCTTCAGAAGGGAGAGCTCCTTCGTATAGTCTTTTTCAGGCTCAACAGGGTTTTGTGATTGGAGTTTGTATACATTCTCCTTCAATACTCCCCGCAGAAAAAAGTCAGCCGGGGGGTTTAGATCAGAAGAGCGAGCATGCTATTCGACAGGGATTCGACGCCTCACCCAAAGATCAGGGAAGGTTTCGTTCAATCAACGGCTCACAGCTATGGCAAAATTAATAGGTGTGCCATCCTGCATAAAGTAAAGCCTGTCAATATTTGGTAACTCATTAATATTAAGATAAAATTCATTTTGCAGCATCGTTACATAGTTGTCTGCATTTACAGTACCATCGAAACAGAACGGCCCAAAAATCTGTCAGGCCACATGCCGACCCATAATGTCAGACCAGGGCCATTCATATGGTGTTCGATAGTGTTATAAAGGTTTTCTGCATGTGAATAAACGCAATTATGTCGGTTAACGTGGTCGTTCATTTAAAAATTGCTTTCGCCGGACCAAATGACTTCGTCAGTTAAGTACGGATCATCTTCGAGGCGCTGTAGTCATTTTTTTTACAAAATTCAACCCTGCGGTCATAATCTACCCATAGAGAGCATGAATTAACGTGGGTCTAAAAGGTTTTAGACTCACGCTTCTAAAAATTCGGAAAACAATCGCTTTCCTAATGCCGACTTCAACAGCACAGTGGCGAATTGACTTTGTCGGTCTGTTGTCGTATTTTCAAAATGATACGAAATACTAGCAATCGCCAGACGCCGTCGGTGGTCTCCCAGTTCGGGAAAGTCAGCTACGGAACCTTTTAGATCAAGTCTTTTATTAATTGAGGCAATAGTTCTATGATATGGGGGCTATGAAGACGAATTTCGCGACCATTGTCGCACAAGTTCACGGCTACTTTAGTTAAATGAATACATTCTTACGGCAGTTATTCGATCAGCCAAATTAAGTCGAGTATTAGACATTTTGTTATACGTCATATTTATAATTTATATTTATAATATGTTCGGTTATAATTCTTGAAAGTATGATGGTTGTAAGTGTATTTTATCAGCCTTAGCAACAGTTTCAAATTGGGGCGTTACTTATGGCCCACCCTATATTTTATCAGTAAGATATACACAATGCATTTCATAAATAACCAAGTCATTTCATCGCTTGTAAAGTAGCGATGACAATATTAAAAATTGCATCTCATCCTTTGGCAATGCAGCGGTTGTTCCGGATTTAGGGTTAATGCCACTGAAGTTGCAAGTGTTTTAAAAATATATCGTTACACGGCCACAATTTTGAATGTATTAACCATGCCGTCTGAGTTGCCATTACGCGATAGTGTCATCTGTATAAAAATAGTTCACCTTTTAATGCGAATGCTGCATTAGGTGTGCTTTTGAGTGATATCATTAATATCATCATTCTTATCTATGTTCACTAAGTGGAATTAGGTCGTAAGTTTTATTGATTAAAACTCTGGTGGCGGCTGTGAATTGCAAGCAAAACCGTTTTCCATATATTATTCCTGATCTTCTAACGTTATGGTAAAGTCCTAATAGATTAACTTACTATGAAAGCTTATGTGCGGTTTCAATCTCCCGCTCTAAACGTGTTCCTGGGAAAGGTATCACTCAAAGATACATTTGATACAGTTACGAACAGAAAGAAGCATCTATTCCGCGAACAGCTCGTGAATAAATGTTGAGTAATTCGTGAAAAATTAACGGCCAATTTTTAATTGCTATTGGCGAATTGCTTGTGAATGATTTGCTTTATTTCGGTCCATAACTGCACTTTGGTATAATGTACAATGCCTGGAATATCTGAAAACTCCAACAGGTTATGTGTGTGGTCTCGTTCTGTAAAAAAGAACCTTTATGCATTTCATATACGTACATATGTAGATATTACGTTTTTTCTTGTTTTTTTTTGCTATTTTTAGCTTGTATACGATACTGTGTTATTGTTCGCCATGGCGAATCGGACGGTTAAAGATGCGCACTCGATCAAAGGAACGAATCCTCAGTATTTGATCGAGAAAATTATTCGAACCCGCGTGTACGACTGTAAATATTGGAAAGAAGAGTGTTTTGGTTTATCAGGTAACGTTGCAAAGTGTTGCTGTACTCAATATCAAAGAGTTGGATAGGCGTTCGTGGCTAAAATTTAAAACAGAGTTAGTTTTCGGAATTGAGAGGAATTTGGTCAATCACCGAACAGACGAAATTTTACTTAAGAGATGCGGTGCGAAAATATACCATCTCTTTGTATTATTTTTTTCTGTGAACAGCATTATTGTTGTAAACATCGATGCTCATGGACGGACGGAAGCGGGTTTTGGATTGCTCAAACTTAAATCCAATGCCGATCCCTTATGAATTTGCATTATGATAACAGGACAGAAGTTATATATGATTTGATTGTAAAAACGAAGCTCTGGTCGTTGCTTGCCTAATTTTGAATTGTGACGATGCTTGCCTAATTTTGGTTTGTGGAACTAGTCCAGTATACTTCTAAAGCGAAGGTTGTTTTGATAAAAAACAATAATTATTACTGTTTTGCCTCCATGTGTATTAAAATATTTTGGACATGCGGTTATAGTCTCTTATTCAGTATGTACGGGGCATCTCCGGCACAATCTCTACATTTCTTTTACTTAGACGCATGCCATAAATCACCTTGTTATTTCGAGCGAGCGAGGAACAATCATTCTTGGCGGGTACTGTACCTAAACGACAATAATATATTTTGTTAACGATTAGCAGCTGCAGACAGATAACTGCTATGAGTATTTTATTGAAATTTCTTTTATAATTTCAGCTGATTTGATTGTTGATAAAGGCATGGAATTGCGATATATTGGCGGAACGTATGCGGGGAACGTTAAACCGACTCCTTTTTTATGCCTTGTGCTCAAATTGCTTCAAATCCAGCCTGAAAAAGATATCATTATCGAATTTATTCGTCAGGAAGATTTTAAGTACGTAATTATGGATTCTTTTTGAATTATATGCCTGTTCGGTTTTTGACTAAATCATTATTATTTTCAGAAAGTAGTGGTGATTGTGTGTTGCAGGGGTGAAATCTTTTAAATTCCGTGTGTGTGTGTGTGTGATCGGCCATAACTCGAGAACGCCTTAACCGATTTTCATGATCTTGGGCTCATTCGAACCGGCATATCGATTTACCGTGTACATCCCTGAGCGTTTTTGATTTAGGGTCTGGTTCCGGGGTTAGGGGTCAAAACGTGGGTTCTTGGCCCCATTTTATCCCATTTTAGTACCCCTCACTGAAGCAAGGTTATTTTTATCTTAACTATCGAATTTCTTTCTCTGGTTGGTTTTATTTTATTGTAAAGTGATAAATGCCGATGCCTCTTTTTTGTTTTGCGATTAAGGCTCCGGTATTGGAGTTATGGTGTTTGAGGTATGGCACCCTCATGGTTCCTCGTCCCAAAATTAGAAAATTTGGTCTGACGTCCTGGGCGGCTGAAAAGTTTCACTTGCGGGTTTTCGGGCATGGGAAACTCATTGCCGGTGTTGGTTTTATTCTGCGACCCATCGTTCCATGGGTAAAAGTGTATGGCGCCCCTTTGGATCGGGGTAAGAAATCAAAATGAGGGCTTTTACACCATTTTAGTACCCTTGACGGAAGCAAGGTTATTTTTATCGTAACTTTCAAATTTTTTTCTCTGGTTGGTTTTATTTCATCGTAAAATGATAAATCTCGATGCGTCTTGTTTTGTTTTTCGATTAAGGCTCAGGTTCTGGAGTTATGGGTTTTGAGCTACCCTCGTGGTTCCTCGACCCAAAATTTGTTCTGACGACTTGGGCGGCTCATAAGGGGCACCTGTGGGTTTTCGGGCATGTGAAACTCGTTGCCGGTGCTAGTTTTGGTGTAACCTGTGCTGGTATTGTGTGATGTACACATGTAGCATATCGACGAATGCTATAGAGAGCTGATTTGATGGGCACGCAAAAGGTGTAGGCCTATGTGTACCTATGCTTCACTACGTTCTGCAATCTCGATAGAGTCACTAGATTAGGACAACAGCGTCTAATTTCTTTTGCAAATAATTAGGCGGAAATTTCGTATGTGGATAATTGAAATTGAGGGAGCGGAGTTCCGACCGAAACATTTGGGGCGAAAATCGTAAAATTTCTTTTTGCCTCTGTGTAGCTCGTAACTCATACTGGCCTGTCCATAGCCCTCCGAAAGCTGGGGGACTTTGGGGGGCCTCGTGTTCATTTTTGGGGGAAAATTAAAAGTGGGGGGATAATTTTCGCTTAAAAATACTAAATATTCCCATATTTTCATGCAGTTTTACTACAGTGAATGTATTTTAAAGCTAAAAACGATATTTCAGCATTATAAATAGTGGTAATTAATGTTTAAAGAACCATTTGCCAACAAAAAGAAATTTTCTGAAATTAGCTGCACATGTGGGCTTCTGCCGAGTGGGCAGCGGAGCCAACATGAGGGAAAATCTCACGAACATGGGGGATTTGGAAAGTGAGAGGTCCCCCACCACTTTACTTATCGTTCGTCGACGTTTTGCCAGAAATATTGATTTTTCAAATTTCGGCAAGATATTGTATATTTTTACCTTACAACGAGTGTCTTCTGGATGTTCCGCTGCAGGTGGGGCAGTGGAAGGAACTGACCCCTCATGTCCTGCTGCTGGCCCCTATTGGGCTGCGCCTTGTTTCAAAATTTGTCCTCTTGAATTCTGATTTTGGCCCAGACAAATGCACTACGGTTGTGCAATGTAATAGCGAATTTTGATATTTGTTCCATATACGATGGTTTAACTATCTGGAGTCTGACATAATATTTCATACCGTTTCTTTGGTTTTGAAAGAAGTGTAGGGTCGCCTAACTTGATTTCTAGATTATGGTGCGTGTTCAGTCGTTTGGTTGGGTTACTGTCATGACATTCACAAACACAGCTTATGCAGGATTTTCTGTGCTCTTAATACAATGCTATATATCTAGAGTTCGGTGCTAATATCTTATACCTACCTTTGGAGCAGGGAATAACCGGAACCGGAACCGTCCATTTAAACCTGATCCGGAACCGGAACCGAAACCGGAACCTGGTCTTCGAAATTTATATATAGTAAAACATATGAAGGAAGAAATTAAGGTATAGTTGACTTAAAATGCATTAAAAATAACTTTTACATTAAACTTAATATATTGCCATGGCATTATTGCCGTTTTGAAACTTTAAAGAGACTGAGGAAGCTAATAATGTTTATTTATCGATCAATATGTCGTTTTATTGAACACCCAGAGCAAAAAATGCCTTCTAATATACACCCTTGCGTATACTGCGTCAAATTGAATGTGCTTACAACGCATAGAGCGAAGAATAAACACTTTCGCTCTGTCCCTATCCGCCTCCCTTTACTACATATACGTTTGTTACATGTTGTGTAGGAAACTTGAAATTATTGGTTTATATGATACAGGAAAAATTAATAGATAAAAAGTAATTTTCTGATCAGTGGTAAGAGACACTGTTTAGGCTAGCGTTGGACAAACAGTGCCCGTCAGTTAGATGATAATGATGATAGCTTTCTAATCATAATGCTATAAATGAGACAAACTGTGATACTGCTCGCACAGTTTCAATAAATCCAGTTCATTGCCAAGAAAGCAGTTTTTGGCTGTGTTGTAGATAACGTTACTTCACTTTAATTTCGCCTGATTTACAAAGTTTACAAGCGCACTGGCTTTTGCTTGACACAATTTATGTTAGCCAACCTTCCGCTAAGTACTTCTACGTAATCCAGACTCTGTTACCGAGTTGGACCGGATTAATTCGAACATACCCCGCAGACTTCTGAATGTGTAAAATAGATGCTACAAGCATCGACCTGGTTTTGATTTGTTAACAAACTGTTGCAGGTTATTATGAAAAATTTCTACTGAAATTATGTGTCCTACTTACGTTTCACACGGCAAATTGCCTAGTTAATCTTTTCTTTTGCTTGGTTGTATTGGAGCTTGATCATTGTATAATATTACATATTTTTGGATCAGAGATGAAGCAGAAATGTGGAAAATTTCAAACAAAATTTTCAAACCGGAATTCCGGTTCCGGTATGGTTTTTGCCCTTTGCCGGAACAGCAACCGGAACACGATTATCGCCGGAACCGGAATTCCGGCTACTCCCTGCTTTGGCGATGTCTTATAGGGTTTAGGGTCGACATAGAATATAGTTTCTCTTCAGTTTGGATGGTATATTGATTTAACTACATATAGAATGGTCCGTATAATTGCTTCAATATATTGAATATAGTGGTGTGGTCATCTAGAATATAGCAGCATACACGTTTTCAGCAGTTTTCAAGGGGTTTAAGGTAGACTATCACCGAACCTGATGTACCAAGTGAATTTATTCTTTCTGCATTTTTTTGGCAATCGTTGTTTTCTGAGTCTTTAGATAGGCAACTAGAGAGGATTTCTGACACGCATGATACGAGGTGTTGTTTAACTCTTATCAGATGTTCATCTTGGAAGAAGTATTAGGGTGTCGGCAAAAAATTTGTTCTATACGCTAAATATTTCCATTGTGTACTTTTGCTGTCGTGCAAATATCGTCAATCTATGACACAGTGTTTTAGCGTTACAAATAGTAGTGTTTAATAGTCAGAAGTGTATTTGCTATGCAGAAAACATGATTTTAAAGACACTAATAAGTAAAGGATTCAGTTGAACATAATTGTGTACGCTTAGTGGGGGACGAACATGGTTGGGTTTCGAAGCGTGGGTATTTCGTTGCTCCCATTTTGGGCAGGTGATATAGATGAACTACGCTCGCTCTAATCAAGTTTGTTTTTCCACTTCCTGGGTATCCAAAACTTACAAGCGCGTTGTTACACAGAAACCAAGATATAATTGGAAACGTCAGTAAAGAGGCGAAGGCAGTTGCCGTAGTATAAAATGAAATAATGTAGAAGATGAAATGCAGAGCCCGTGTCTATCTTTAGCCGTACTTCGTGGACGCGATCCTTTTTCAAAAGAATCTAATAGCACCTATAATATATCATTGAACTTAATATGAAAATTCCGTTACCTGAAATCGGAGTGTTTGCTAGGCCCCTTGCAACGAGGTTGGGGGTGTTAGCCTGGAAGGCGTCTGGACACTGAAGGTCTAAGAAAAGTGCGAAATCGAGAAAAGCGGGTACAAATTTTGTTATTTTCAGGTAAATTTTCCGTAAACGGTTACGTACGGCCTGAATATTAATAGTCACTCTTGCAAAGTATAATTTTAGACCTTAATCCACAACTAATAGCTTACAGCAGGCATAATTCCCTAGGGCAACAAAGAATTCCGGGATGGAACGCAGACTCAGCGCTCTGAGCAAGAGTTCAGGCTGTTTTGTGGGAGGCAGTCCCACAAGCCTGTATCCTATAGTATGGTATACCTACATGACTACAATTATTGCGGAAGATTGCCCCAAACCGAATATTTCATTATATAAGACTACTTGGTTCAAAAGCTTGGTTATAATTGGAAGACAACGACGAGTATTGACGATGTCAAGGCCTCTATTCCTTTGCAGTTTCCTAGGAAAGCAGAGTTATTATTTTGAGTATTCTTAGACGACAATTAAAAATTCAATGGGCAGCAATTGCCAAAAATTATGATATATATGCTTCCTGGCGTCGCAGTGTTTTAAACACCAAGCGTATGTATTATTTTATATTTTGGGAGAGCCTAAGTTGCGGACGACTATCACTGCTAAACATTCCAATGTACAGTCTGTGCTATTTGCCAGTCGGAATAGTGTACGCTCGATAATATCAACTTATAAGCGGTACTATAATTATTGTCAGAGGCCAATTAATTATTCGTATTAATTTGTAGGTATCTTCGAGCACTAGGATCGTTTTATATGCGTCTTACAGGCAATTCGATTGAGATATATAAATATTTGGAGCCGCTATTCAACGATTACCGCAAGTTGCGGTCAATGAACAAAAACGGAGGTATTTTTGTGCAAAACATTTTTTCCGTATTTCGGTCAATTGTTTAATATTTTACTATAAGTAAGGTACTGTATACCGAATGATATACTTGGCGAACATAATACCGATATTTAAAAAGTGATGTACTATTTATGCAATTTTCAATCTTAACAAAACGCTCAAGAACGAAACCAGACTCCCCTTATCACTGCATGTTTTGAAAAGTTTTTGCTTCGTGACATTCTTGCCCCTATACTGGTGACATATTTGCGCCAAAGATGGAATAAGGGTGCCACACTATGTACACGATTGTTATACACTGATAGAAGGTGGTTGCCAAATTTTTGCATCGGTAATCTGGCTGATCACAGTGAAGGTGGGGAACCCCCACTTTCCAAATCCCCCATGTTCTTCCCTCCACTCCGCCGAAAACCCCATATTCAACTAAATCCAAAAAAATTCAATTTTATGTCTAAATTTATACTTTATGTATGCTGAATGTTTCTAAACATCATTTATGACCATTTTTTCTTGTGCTAAAACGTCGTGTTATGGCCTGACCATACTTCTACGACAGTAAAAGTGCATGAAAATTTTTAGCAGTTATAAGCGAAATTTATTTTTCCACTTTGGAATTTCCTCAAAGAATGAACATGGGGCGCGGCGAAGTTCCCACCCGCAGATTTTGGTGGACGTAAATGCGTCAGGTAATAGGTAACTGATACCAAGGGCTTTGATTTGAAATATGGGCGTTAGATTTTCTCTTAGACACTAAAGCACCTTGAAAATGTTTCTAAGACTTGGTATACCCTTGCTCTATTTGACTATATCCAACTTTCGTCTAGTCCATTTATCTTTATCTTGTCTCTTCAACTTACTTCAATTTTGTACCAGTAACAGCTGAAGTGGCACAGCAACTGGTGGTACTTCCAGCAAAATCGCTCTGATTCGGTGTAAAATTTAAACGAAGTATGTCTTTGTTTCCCACCCTAAAACGTAGGAACATGACGGCAAATTCCGTAGTGTCGTCCCGCAAAACTCTTTCTAAGCGTTCATAGTTTGTTTATTATTGATCGCCGTAATTCGGGGCTCGATGATGGCATTTCAGCTGTTTTACCGTTCGTGTATAGTTGTAAAATGGAGTTATTGACGTTATATTTTGTATTTCTACGCTATTCGTTTCAAAATATAATTTGCAACAAAATGCTTATGCAGATGTTTATGGTGCTCTGACATTAAACTGACCCGCGAAGTTTTCTCAAAGAGCGTTCCAGGTTTGCAAAAATGTTTGGGTTTTGTGTATTTGTCACACATAACTACTCGTCAGTGACGGTTGGATTTTCGAAACTTTTCTCTAACCCATAATATGACACAGTTCAGTTAGTTATATTTTTCCGCTACTTCAATGGTTTCTAGTCTATAGTCTCGAAAATTGACAAGGAATGGCAAATTTGTGTGATTTTCGATCTCAGGATCGTATCACAGATTTCTGTGTACAGAGCCACTATGCAACACTTTTGTCAAATTACGTGGCGTAACCCAGTGTTTCAAAATACATCACGGCTGTACAATGTTCAACATTTTTACTGTTGATGAATTTCTTTCTTGACGAAGATGAATCATTATATTCATACAAGATTTTTAGATTATTAAAAAGTTGCTTTCGTAGCTGTAAATCTACATTGAGCTTGCTTTTTCTCTGATTGCCTTTTTGCTGATCTTTGGTAACAAAAATTGTCCAATTTTGACAATTTCTTAATTTGGTAACTAGCTACTGCGCTGCATCAAAATAGTAGTTACATTGGGGAGCTTTGCGGTGGAGCCCGAAGATCTAACCCTGACCGTGCCACTCGGTCCAAACGAGGGACTTGAAAATGCATTTTACCGTTTTTCCATGTTTTTATAGCATGAATGTTTTTGTATACTATTTGAAACGGAGCGAGCGGAGCTTTCACATATAGCGCTGTAGGGTGGGGGGATTTGCGATAGTGATTTTTCAAATTTCGCCGTGTTGTTGCTTGTTTTTTACATTGCAATGACTGCCCATTAGTTTATCAAGCACGCTGGATTTGAATGGTGCGCAAAAATTATTAGTAGTTCGAAAGAGATTTTTCGTGGATTGTTCGCCAACGATTTGCTTTTATTCCTGGCCGTTTCTAACTGTATCACATTTTGATATAAAGTACCTCAAATTATCGGCTCAAATAGAGCCCAAAATATCTTAAGTTTCGTCCGAGTATATACTTATGTCCATTAAATAAAATTAGTGTATCTAGGCTTCACTTACACCAAACGATATATCTTTTTAATTTTTTAGAATTTGAAATAGTGCACATGGATGAACTTATGGATCAACTGCTGCGTGAAGACCGGGTTTGCGACATTCAGTTACCACGGCTCCAGGTATTAAAATTACTATGGGGCTCTTGACGAAAAATTATATTTCGGGAATACAATGCCTGAAGTGTATCTTCAGGGACAAAACTAATTGGCATAAACACTAACAGAACATACGAACGAACCTAAAAGAAACCGAATCGGGAACGCAAACGAATGCTGCGTTTATGAACGATCGTTATTATCTTCGTTTTTGTGCACTAAAGGTGAAAATGTGCCAAGTTTTCAAGTTCAAGCTAGGCTCTGCCCTGCTTGAACCATGACTGGTTTTGCTCTGCTCTCGGTGTAAACAGTGACAGCTCATCACTTCATGAACCTTTCACATTGCTCGTCTCAGTTCTTATAGGCTCAGTATAATAAAAGTTTGCAATTGTCTTATATTACAAATAATTATACAAGCCAACAAAGGAAGTATAGTTTAATGTTGCAGCTTTTAGGAGCCTAAAAAGGGCAAGGGCAAGCTCTGGTGTTACTGCTGCCTGACTTAGGTACTCTTCAGTCGTTATCGTGGATTTTCGGAAAAACCCCATGAATACGTTTCGATACTCGATTGTAGGTTTCTAGGTAGATCGACTAGCCTCTCGCAGACGAACTCTTAGGTTGGGGTTGGAACATGATAAAACCGAACCGAGCCTAGAAAATTCACAGCCTAATTGTGCATTTATATTTCTCTGTGAAAGTATAAACGAGCAGTTACTCTAACGGCTGGATTATCATCACGGTCTTCGTACACGGACAAGGTTCGAAATCCCAGGGGTAGCGTATGCTTTGGGGGTCTAAGGTCGTCCTCAACGAGGATCAGCCGGTCGGTTGTGGGGATCGTCATGGGGATAAATTATAGAAACTTTTTGGACTAAAGATTTGTTTCCAATTTTTGTCCGATTGTTGCCATTTTCCTCCAATTTTTCTAAGCTTCACTCAACGTTTGCCCCATTTTCCTCTGCTTTAGCCTACTTTCGCTAAAATTTTCCTCATGCCTGCAAGATCAGCTACTCACCAAGGAGGGTCCTAGCCTCGGGTGATAATCTCCTTCCCATCCGGTGAGCATGTATGCTATCTTTTACTAACTATTGTCTGAAAATTGTTTAATTCAAAATATGGGAAAGCAAAATTTTTAATTTATCTCGGAAGCATCTACACAATAAGATTTGGGTATAAATAGTTAAGTATGAAGTTTCGGAATACGCAAGTGTAAGCGTATTTTTTAAGTAGACATGATTCATCACCATTACAAGGGCGCGTGGAATACCAGCTGAACATTTTCGAACCCGAAACTAACTAGGTGCTTAGTCATCGTGTCTGTGGTAAATCAGTTTTTACACGATTGGTAAAATGTTGATATTGATGATTTGGTTTAGATTTGGTACCATGATTAATTTTTCTTTCTATGCTGCGGTCAGATACTGTGTTACTGTCATTGTAGTTATACATTGAAATTTTTTGTGTTTGTTTGAACGTTTGGGTATTTATCACCACATTGTTGATCAGCTAGACATCCATAGTTTTAATTGCGAAATATAATTAGAAACTTTCGTTTACATACTAGGATAAAACCTGTTCAGCAGGTGTGTTTACCTATTTCATTGGAAGTAGCCGCTTTCGAGCTCTACTTTGGACAGTAACTATGACCGATGTTTTGTTTTCAGAAACGCGATATTCTCGAGACATCTCAACAACTGGAACCACGGGTCTCCGTTCTCGAAGAGGATATTGAAAATTTGGAATCGTCAAGTGAAGACGAAATTGAAACGAAACCGGTTATCAGGGTAAGTGAAGGCTGGAGAAGGCATTGAAATTTGTTTATCAAATTATTGCTTTCTCTAATTATTTGACATGTTGGTTAATTTGCCTTAATTTATTTCACTATTGCTACTAATTTACTTACAGAACAAATTCTAGGCAGGTAGGTAGAATATAATAAATTTGAATATCAAAATGTAAGAAGTAGTTAAGTAGTAAATGTAAATAAAGACTTTACTTATGTTCAAATTTTATTACTTAATTTACAGATATCATTGTAAGGACCAATCGTACCAATCCACGGTGTACGGACTGTAGGATATTTGCGCAACGTTTATTGCCGTCGTATATTGTACATGCGGAGAGTTAGACAAAAATGGTATCATATAATGTACAGTACATCAAAAAAAGGCTGTCGCTTACTCGCGATTCGCTCGAAATAAATTTGTTCAAAAAAATAGAATTTACTATTTATTGAAATGGTTTCGAAATCTCGAGCTAACCACTCGCTCGAAATGCGACGGTTATTTCTGGTGCGTACTGTATGGATTTCAGTTTTTCTTCATCGCAACAAGTAAAATGTAGTATGCAGTAAATTATAGCCTAATTACCAACGTTTGATTTAATGAGCTTTGACCGAAAAATAAAATTAGTGTGAAGGAAAATATAGATTTGACAAAAATTATTACTGCATATATTATATCATTTTATCAGCAACAACAACAAATAACTGGTATCAATTCTTGTTTTTCATGCTTTTGACCACTTAATTTCCGATTGCGGCTACAGTTCAACTTATTTGCAGTTGTTTTGTTATTTATTTTAGACTGTCCGTGGCCGTAGATCACCGGAGCGTCGACGAAGTCGTACACGATCGCCACCTAGAAGGTAAGTGAAAATTCAAAGTTTCGACATATTTTGTTTAACACTCCTACCAGAAATGAATGCTGCTGGTTCGGTGGTCGCTCGCTTGAAAGTTGGGACTAAGTTAATTATGCCTTGTATTGTACCGTATGATGTTTTCATAATGAAATGTGTTAGTTGTGAAAAATTTTATTAAATTTTTTTATAATTGAATTTTGTGTAATATTACTACTGGTTTTAAGAGCGATGATCAAAAATGTGTTTGGCCTCCCAGTATGCCTTCTTTAATGCCAAGCAAAAATATATAAATCTTGGGTGCTAATGTATTTCCTATTAGTTTGGCAATGTTTTACGACTGTAGTCAGTGCTACCATTATTTCGCTTTATTCGTGAAGTTAATGCAATTGATGTAGAAAGTAACTGGCTTCTTGAAGCTCCAAAAAATTTCTTAGTCATGACCTAGAGATCCCTTTTTCGGAACTTGGGGCGCTGAGAATAACTAGGGGTGATGTGTTCAAGTTCATCTGAAGTTCTTCATTTGAACAGCGGGAGAGACCATAAAGTACTGTACTCTCTCCGAAAAAGTCACATGTGTGCAAGTTATCGAATTTGCTCCTTATATGAATATCTTTTAAATGTAAATTTTGGCCAAAATGAGGACGATTCAAATTTTTAGACGACCGGGTAAAAATTAGGTAATTCTTAGCTGTGCAGAAAATCACCTGAAGGCGTGACTCCAAAAGGCCTGAGGGCATGAGCTGGGGGAACCTGGGGATAGATTGAAATGCCTTCGGGCATGCCCTTCATTTGGAGAAGCCAGAATATTAAGGGGTTTGCTGTTGTCATTCAGTTGTCCGTTTGACTGACATAATAAAGCTGGCATTATTGTTAGAACTGCAATTATTGTTGCTCTGTTGAACACTATTTTCAATTCATATCAATACCATTACGGTGCAGTTAGTTGCAAGCGATTCCTTTACAATAGAAGTTGTTTTATTTAGACGTGAGCGCGAACGCCATCGCCGAAGTCGCTCAAGGGAACGAAGACAGCCTGCAGGTGATGTTGGAAATTTTAAAGTGTTTCGTGACGTAGGTGGCTGGTATGCTCCACGGTGAATCCATGCCCGTCCTGGCCTTTTCTCTGGCCAATGGTGAAAAAATGCCTTCTAAGCGCCAGTATATCGTAAAATCACTAAGTAGAATGTTGACAGATGTTCGTGTAAGATATGATACTGTATTATGTGATTTGACATACCAGGAGGAAATGTTCATTTTAGTCCTGGGGAGTTTTTGATCGTCCAACAATAGCAGAGGTAATTTATTCAGTAGTTGATATTCGACATCGGTTTTTAAACGACTCATGTTGTCAATAACTGAGATTCGCGCGGAGCGTTGTGTGCACTCAGGGCGCATTGTAAAATTTTGCTCAAAGACGTGGCTAGTGGTGGATCAGGAGTTGTGGACCAGATTTTTATGGCGAAATTTGTGGTGTTGAGGGGTGAAAAACTTACATTTTCTTTCATTTTCAATCACTATTTGTTTGAAAAATCGAAGAACTATATGTCATATCGCAACTCGATTACACAACACAAATAACCGAAATCCGCTTCATTAATAATGTACTGTCAATTATTAAATCAATGCTAATGTATTAGGTAGCTACAGTGTTCGCAACAAATGAGTGCTGTTCGTTCGATAAATTCCTAATGTGTTTGAATTTTTGGAGCGCTTTTTTAATCTGTTCAACAGCTATTCGAAAAGTGGAGAATAACTAAATTTTGTTCGATTTCTGTTCGATATTTATGTGTTCGAAAGATAACACTCATTTCTATCGAGTACTGTACAGTACTCGTCAAAAATGACCGTTGCATTCCGAGCGAGCGAGTTCGAGCGAGTCGCGAGCGAGCCGCGAGCGAGTGGTCGCTCGAGATTTAGCAACTATTTAAATTAATAGCAAATTCTATTTTTAGAACAAATTTATTTCGAGCGAGTCGTGAGACAGCGACAGTCATTTTTGGCGGGTACTGTAGCTCGTCACGAAGTATCTCTCCCAAACAATTTTGGCTACGCCTCTGATATTGCTCTTGCTATTCGTTCCAAGGATGGCGTTGAAGTGAATTTTCATTTCCAATTCATTTACGCAAAAAATTCATGGTAATTTCAGTGGATACTGCCATAGAAATTTCCACCAATTTTTTAACTTCAGAGCAGGGACAATACTACCATCTACTAAATTATTAAGGGTGTTTAATTGTCACGCTTTGGACTCAGTGGTCTCTGTGCATAGTAATATTTACTACCTGGCATAATTGTTAGTCTATTGCTATTTCTCAGCGGCCTAGCGACATTCTGTGCCTCTTGCAGGGGCATTGGAAGATACTAACTAAAACTTCCTCCTGTTTGTTACTGACTTATGTTGAAAAGATTAACACTGATGATGATGATGGACCAAAATGAGGCAAATCTTCGTCCAGTGTTTGGCTGAGCGGATTCTAAAATCTACTCTTGCCGATTGTATTGACAGTCGTTGTGCTCCTGGTACGCCTTTGTCTGCACCGTCGACGCTTGCTTATCGATGGCCAAATCTTAAGTAGAATTCTTGAGTGATGTATTGGCAACGAAGTATTCCAATAGATGTTGCAGCGTTGCTGACATAGGTTTTCCTTCGCCTGGATTTTGCGCAGTGGTCAGTCTGGGTATGATATTTTACACCAGGTCCATTTCATATTTCCAGATGTCTTCAAAGTTTGTTTTTATATACGGGCTACGAAAAGCTGGCTAGCTTCAGCAGACCATCGTTGGAGGTTCCCAGAATAAAGATTTCTACCGACGATGTGTTTCTAGCGCGCGGGGGCCTATTTTGGAGTTGAAATTTCCCAGCACTCTTGACATTGCTTGACGGGTACTCATTCATAGATTGGTATACTTTGTCGTGATATAGATTGAACTATCCTTTAACTGGGTTGGGTGAGGTTCCATTTTTTAAATAATGTCATTATGGTAAATAGTAATTCATTATAAACACAGGAAGTGTTGCTTTAAAGCATTGATTCTTGTCTATGAAATTGATTCAGCCCATGTACCATAGTAGATTATAATCAAGTAACGTTACACATAGATCATAATCGCAGAAAGCTGCTCAGGTGTGGTACAATCACGGACAAAAATAAGTGCATAACAAACGAATGTGAAACGCGATTGGTTTGATGTTCGTTCGCTGTTTGCTTGTTTAAATGTGTAAGCGTTAGTGTAAGTATTCAGTAACGCAAGCACAACCTATGTTTAAAATTATGTTATGGCTAGTCGTAAATTGGAGCATTGTTATTAACGGCAAATCTTGATTGTACAGCAGCTGCTATTGCAATATGTGGCTACTGTAATTTTTTTCGTTTGCCAAAATTAAAATCTTGACTAAAAATGTGAAACAATTATTGTTGTAATCTCAGTCTTGCTACTGACTGCAACAATGAAACTCTAGACAGGACGTCGCCAATAGCTGTCATGTAGCAAGTGTAAAGTGGCAGTTTAAACGAACGCCTACATTATTTATGAGCACTGTCGAGTGTGGCCGTTCCTTCGAGATTTCACTCAAGGATTGATTTATCTACGCCACTGCCACATTAAAGCGTTTTGTCTAGAATTTGTCTCTAACTGGATTAACGCAGGAGAAGCCTACCTAAAAATGTTAGCGATCCCTAATGGCCCGCCTGGTTGCGCTAATGTCAAAGGTAAACTTGAACAACTTTTTTGTTTTTACATAACGGAAGAGATATCTGCCTGGAAATATTGGAGCTCCCAAATGTCTGGCCTGGTAGCGCTAATGTCAAGGATAAACTTGCACAACTTATTTGTTTTTACATAACGGACGAGTCGTGTACCTGAAAATATTGGAGCTTCTTAATATATAGTTGGCCTGCTAGCGTTAATGTCAACCATGAACTTGTCGGACAGCTTGTTTGTTTTTTTATACCGGACGAGCCAACCTGTTGGGGCTCCCTAAAGTCTGTCATGATAGCGCTTATATCAACGATGAAATTGGACAACTTGTTTGTTTATAATAACGGACGAGACCTCTACATATGTGCCTGAAAATGTTGGAACTCCTAAAGGCTGGCCTGGCAGCATATCAACGATGAACTTTGGACAACTTGTTTGCTTTTCTATAGATAGATAGATAAGAGTTTATATGGGGTATAAAAGAAACCTGAGTAGGCCAAAAAGGCCCTTTTCAGCACCCCAAGTCCTAGTAAAGTTCTATTCCATAATACACTTCGCAAACCCAACAATTCTAGATAAACTCAATTTATGTCCATCCTCTTGATCCAAAGTCTCAGTGCCGAAGAATGTCTTTCGTAAATCCCTCAAGGCTAAGCAGTTCATTGTCAAATGGTGAGCAATCTCCGGCTCAGTTCCGCAGAATGTGCACAAGTTGTTATCCAGTAAACCTATTCTGCATAAGTGGGAATTGAAAGTCCCATGTCCTGTCAAAAATTGTATGGCTATTCTCATACGGTCTTTATTCAGTTTCCAAAGGAATTTTGATCTAAATTTATTAGGTTTATCAAAGAAAACTCTAGTCTGTCTACAATCAGTATAATTAGTCCATCTCCTACTATGTTCTATAAATGACCATTCCTCCAGCCTCGTTTTAATTACAGTAACGCTAATAGGTACATGAGGTTCCTGTCCTAGAGTCTTAATATTAGACCCGTGCCTAGTTAATTCGTCAGCTATTTCATTACCTAATACTCCGGAATGCCCTTTTACCCAGCCCAGAGTCACCGTATTGTTTCGACCTAGTCTGTTAAGCCACTTCACACACCCAAGGGTGCATAGTGATTTAACCTGCCTTTTCCCGAGAACCAACACCGCAGCTTTACTATCACTAAAAATACCTATCTTTTTATTCTTAAGTCTAAAACCATGTGTTATCATGGCACATCTTTCGATGGCCAGCACCTCTGCCTGAAAGACAGTAGTCAAGCTACCCAGGGGGAATGATTCCCTTACTTTACCCGGTATATATATACCTGCACCACATCGCCTGAGACCATTCTAAGTGACCGAACCATCCGTATAACATATCAAGTCAAAGTCATCTTGCCTAACATCAGCCCAGTCATTACAACTCCAATTCTGTTTATGTCTTATAGAGCTAATAATATCACATGGTAGGTTCAATAAACCTTCAACATTCTTAGTCAACATATGCATATGAGCAGATGAGCCCAATGCATGATTCCTTTGCCAAAGGCCTAGGTTCTTAAGCCTTATATATTCTTTA
>JASANE010005374.1:0-56991 GCA_030248225.1 Trileptium ribeirensis | reverse complement strand
CCTATATGAGTAAGAGTATATGAGCATATGAGTATATGGCAATGACTAAATATGATTAATTGAAACGAAGTTACTACAGAGCGCTATTAGGAAACATCGCGAAAACCTTTTTGTTCGTGGGTGTCACTCACAAATCACTTTTTTGGATTGATGCATTTAGGTATAATTATTTCGGCAAAAGTAATGATAATTTAGTTGAACACTAAACGCTCCGACTTCATCTTCAGGGTCAAAATGGTCAAAACTGATTTTAAGGTGTATCTAAAGTGGCTCAAAGATAAAACTGATTTTAACCCTGAACAATCTTGCCGTACTTACTACTATTTTGCAATACATATCTCACACAGGCTTATTATCGAAAGTAAACATAAATGGAACCAGCTCATTGAGATCTACAATATTACTGAAAAAATTTTTGTGGGACAACTTTTTTGCCGCTATGAGCCAGAATATGATTATTTGACCTTTCGTCATAAATGTCCCATTTTCTAATTTTAATGTTTTCGTGATTATGGCTTCAAACGAGTGCGTTCAATGTTAGAAATCATCTGAATACGGTGGTTATATTCCAGCTACCTTTGGGGCTTTAGTGCTCTAAATTCGAGGCAAATCAGCAATTTTGCACCAACCCACAGCCCTATAGAAAATGATGACCCGTTATATCACTTTGCCGTAGAGATATTGTCCCCTGGTGGTGCCTGCTACTAGTTTTGGCTTTTTCCTAGCTGACGCATGAGACATCAACGGTCCAAACAAATTTGTATTCAATTTTATTATATCTTGTGCCGTTTAACATATTGGTCTAATTATTGCATAGCTAGTCATCAAGAACCTCTAAGTCTGCAATTGCTTTTTATTTCTATTTTACTTCTTTTGTCAAATATCATAAAAGCTCGATTTTAACGGTAGTTAGCAATTCACTGACCCAGGCGCTTAGTGTAATCTAGAATACACCTTATTAACTATATTATACAATTTCAGGGGTTTTACGTTCGACGAAACCGATTTCCAGAATTGTAGTCTGTCTTCATTTGTCGAGTTACGTCTCGCTGGCAAGGATCAAGAATGGTCTATATATGTTTTTCGGCATGCTGAATAAGTTGGTTATGGTATCTACAGACCGTCATTACTCTTTCATTCTTTATCAGTGGTATTAAATGACTTTATGGGGATGATCCCATTTACAAAATATAATTTAGCTTCAGTTATATGTTTATGAATCCCATGCAGGGCATCAAGAATTGTTAATACATATTTGGAAATTCCAAAGTTTAGCTATGCATAGTCCAACGTCACTGTACCACTTCTGTTCAGTGCTTTTCAAAGCGTTTAAGGTCGACTGTCGACCACCCCGATTTACAGAAAGAATTTCATCTGTAGTCAGCTTTCAGTTATGCTTTGCTTTTAGTGCCTTCGGATAAGCTATTTCTGACACGTGGAATATGTGGTATTAAACAACTCATATTACACCAGCATTATAGGGCTTCTAGGTTCCAGACGTTTTAGGGTGGTATATACATCACACACAAAGTTTATTACAGAAGAATACACATAATGATCAGTTTAGATGAAATCACGCTCGATCCGCGCCACCGTCGCTTGCGAGATACTGCTATTATATTATAGATCTACCCAACTGTTTGCAGTATATTTTTTTTGGAAAAATACACATTTTATGTGTTTACAAACAGTCATCGAATCGGCGGCCCATATTACTTTTAGGGGCGGGACGTTATAACGTTAGAAAAAAGAACAGCATAGAGCGAGGGGTTCGGGGGGCGGTAGCCCCCTGACTTAGGCTTAGGCTTAGTACATGGGTCATATAGGGACCTTTGCTTAGGCTAGGATTAAAGGCTTAGGTTTAGTATATCGAGAACGGCATAGCATGCATTTCACTTCCATCGCTAAAGATTACATTGGCCGAGCCTGCTATCATCAATTAATTGGAGTGTTACCAGAATTTTGCTCAAAGGTTAGACCTTACAAACAATGTTTTAATCAGTTAAGTATATCGTAACGGCAACTGAAACGCATGTTAAAATTGAATAAAAACAGAAATATACCGATACTCAAATTATTGAAATTATGCAATAAAAAGTGTATCCAGTCCATAAGCAAAATATTCTTCTAAGTAAGTTGTTCGATAGGAAATCTATCGATTTCGGATTCTAGCGTGGCTGGCTCTAAATCAGAAAACTAGTGAATAAATTATACAACAGAAGCCAGTGCGAAATCATTGCTGGGACGAAATATTAAAATCAGGTTTAGGAGACGTTCATCATAAACACGATAAAAGGCACAATTCTTCAATCACATGGAACCCAAAATACGGCTATAATAATATGATAATGCGGCAGTTTGGTCTTTGCTGACACAGTTTTGCTTTGAAAATTACAATAAATTGAATGCGTCACTAAATCAGTTTATCTCAAATATTTAGAACTTAGACTAACTAGCGTGTAATGACAACACGACCCATCAGGGAAGTTACCGAAAGAACAATATAGATATAACTGTACCGGTAGAATCCGTGGTTCACTGGGATTTCACATTCCCAATAAATTTTTTTATTTTATGTATTTATGTGCGCCATTTTTACCAAATTTGAACATAAATAATTATCGTTTAGACATTTCTATAAAGATAACTCCCGTTATATTACATATTCGGAATGTCAATAAGTATATATTATTGCTCTTTAAGTAAGTTTTGTTAGAGCCACTGTTGTTCTAACCAGCATAAATTTTCATAGCTTCATGGTAAGAAATTATTTCGTGCCATAATTAAACGACGTCCGTTGATTTCCTGTAACTTTTTACTTAAATAAAAGCATTTTGTAAATAGACACAATGAAATCAGGGAACCATTTGCAATAACAAAAAACATGTTTCTCACTATATACAGCAGATTTTTTGTTCATCGACCTAAACGATTCAATATTGTAAAATTAATACGTGTCTAGGTTTCCTCTGACTGCGGCGAAGACGACATATATACGAAAAGTAATCTCGGATTATATAATGTCTGAAATAACGTGTGATACAATGAAACTCAATTGCATTCAACAAAAATGACATTCGCAATATTCGTCAAAACATTCCGTAGCCACACGTAGATCTTACAGTTAATATTTTTAATTTTATATTTTATAACAAGTTAAACTTAGGATAATATAATAGATTCTATAAAGAAAAAACAATGGTTTAGACTGAAAATACGGACATAATTTGATACCACTGTACCAGCTGTAAATCGGCGTTTCGAGCCTTCGCCGAGTTTTTAGCTTAGACTTCCTTTTGATTGAGTTTAAGCTAAAACCTTTAGACAGAGCGTAACTTACGTACAGTATAACATAAGTCAGGGTACTAAGGTGATGCGGCATGTTGAAGAGTCTCGGCTTTAGGTTTGGCTTGGTGCAGCTTAATTCTGTGTTGAGCTAAAGCCGGGCTTTTATTAGGCTGAATTTTATGTCCATGATACCTATTTAAGTTGCGTTTAGCTTAGACTTAGTTTATTTTGTGCCAATTTAAATTAAGCTGGGTTTAGTCTAAGCTGAGTTTACCTCAGACATAGTTTAACCTTAGCCTGAATAGTACACAAGGCTGGTTTGCATTAGTGTGTGTTTAGACATGGTTTGCTTTTAGCTTACGCTGGGTTTGGTTTAAGTAAACTGTAAATTAAAGAATTGTTTAGCTATAGGCGAATATAACATAAGATGATTTTAGCTTAGGATTAGTTTAGCTTAGTATGAATTTAGGTTAAGCTGGCATTTTATATTATTCTTTGGATTATCTTATATTCAGTTAAAAATTTAGAAGTCTTCGACGTCTTCTATAAGAAACTATTGGTGTCAGAAGGCTGTCATAGGTAAACGAAACTCCAGCGAAAGCAGAAACTGCCAATATCGTGCAATGTTTTGGTGAATACCTCAGGCCAGCATCTATAAATTAACGCCACAAGCAGAATTTTTCAATATATTTCAGAAATCCTAAGCAATAAATATGGCAATAGTAGCTAGCATGGGACAAAGTAGAGTATTGAGACCCCTAATTTCTGTATCATGAAGCACAAGTTTTTACATTCACAAATATCCCTACAAGTTTATAAAACCGGTACAAAGCCGATAAATCCGTCACCAAAATAGAACCAATTTTCCCATAGATAGCTACAGAATCAATACATTTTTGTATAGCACGATTTTATGATAAATTACTAATCGAAGTACAGTGTTCTGAAATAGTCGTACACACACAATTAATCACGTAAGTTGAAATAACGTCGCTTAACACAGCGAATATTGGCATAGCATTCATAAAAGCTCGAACCCGAAATCGATATCTTTTTAAAATCATCATTTCAAAACTTCTAGTTTGTGCAGAGATTTTCATTAGCAGTGCCTGAGCACCAGGCTGTGTTAGCTAACATTTATTTTCCCAAAAGGCATAGATAAGCTTTTTTCGGGCTATCGTTCGGAATTGTAATATCATCAAATCGATTTCAAATAACATTTATTAAACACAATCATTGACATTAAGAAATGACGTTTAAAGTGGAATCTCCGGCCTCTAACATTGATAGAAAAACGACAGAAAACCATATACGTCATAGACAGAAAATAATTTTGTGTCTGAAATCGATATGAAGAAAACAGCATTTTTGCGTCCGTACACTCAGTGGATTATGTCCGAGAAATACAACTACCATCCACAGAACCAAGAGTGCCGAAAACGCCCGTATCATCAAACACGGGCTAACATGTGAGTGCAGGGAATCGTCATACTCTTCCCTAATGCACTCTTGGTAGAACCACAGAGGCTAAGCTTGCAATCTATTTCGTCAAAGATTTCAAAATTTTTAAAATTTAATTTCATCCATTTCCGAATGTCAGGTTTGCTTGTTCTTGCAACAGCTGTTCGAGTTACCAATATTCCCTCTTTAGTATACACAATTTTTTCGGTGTTTCAAAATATCGTTACAATTACAAAAATTCACTGTAGTCTAACTCAGTTTTGACGTATAAAGCCGTTAAATTTGTTTAAAATAAAGGTATTTGCAATAACTAAACAGTGTAGTTACCTTCTTTTAACTATGCCACGTTCTATGCTGAGAAATGAAAACAGATAGAAAGCTCTTGACTACTAAAACATTTCGATGGAAATACTAATATACGAAGAATAACAATTATACCGACTTTCAGTAAATCTCAAATTTTAGTGAAAGGTTAAATACATCAACGTTTTTAACAACGAGTGCATTCGTTATTCGAATCAGTCTATCCTGATATATACAACGGAAAGTCGAAATAAATCGACACAACAACGATAAAAAGCTATGCCACCTTCTGTGCCTAAAACAAAACCTTGGATTTGCTAACGCGACATCTGTGCAACAATCACCCTGAAATCAATGCTGCAAAACTTCGTTAAACTGTCCGATACTATAGGTACTTGGGTACGCCGATCGCTGTCTTTTTATTACAAAAAGTTCACAAATTCGCAAAGAGAGTAGAAAATACAAACTGTCAACGCACTTTGAATAATAGACACCCGGTCCTGTGGGGCGCCAAATCAGAATCGGTCAGATGTGTTTTTAAAGTCGATACACAAAAATGTGGGCACGAAAACGACGTGTGTATGTTGTGAAGTGAAGCTTTATCCATTCCGGTTTAGCAGTCAGCAATGTAAACAACAAGTTCATGTAGTTGCTGAAATAAAGTTAATATTTTTTAGTCAGAAATAAGCTAGAATATATCTTGTTAGATTCCGCAGTAGCCAGGAGAGTAGCTAAAGGTGGTGCGGGCTGGCCGTGCCCCCGTGCAGCATTTGTGCCCCTCCTGAAATTTAACATAAAAATGAATTTCACGGGTATGTGTGAATGATGTGTTAAAGCTGTGCCTCAAGCAGATTCAGTACTCCTCCGTGCAAGTTTTTGGTTACGCCCGTTGCAGTAACGCAGTTTTTTGCTCATGGTGCACGCACATAAAATGGTGCTCCGGTTAGTAATTATGTTTAAAACACTAAAAACGACCACAGTTAGCATTTAGTGACAGTTCATTTGCTGTTAAATCGACCATGGACTATGCATTCTTGTTTTTGGGCGGCGACTAGGCACGCCTTGCGGGTAAAGTGATTAATAAATACCCCCTCCTTGCTTCTCCATACAGCTAGACTCCCGTCCAATGCTTACGCTATGAAATCCGAAATAGCACATTGTCATATCTAGGTAATTTGTTTTGTTAATAGTTCTGAAAACGTATCCCGTGCATTAGCTCACCTCTGTTTACTGAGCGGTAACTTTTATTTCTTTTAACGAACAAAACGCTATTTATTTTATAGTGCCGGAACAGTCACCAAGAAATCAATATGTTCATGTGCCTTTAAATGCGTTCCATAGTCCACGCAAATGCAAAGATGTCAGACAATATTAATGTAACAGTCACGCATGTACAGAATGTCTCAGAACAGGAAACAGGATGCATAAATCCTCAGATAGCATAAATACAAATACTTTTGCACTGCGTTCCGTAAAAAATAAAAAACTGTAAGTGTCACTAATGCGATAGACATCGTTTGTACTAGACAGCTGATTCACCTATCCTTAGCCGGAGGTGTGGGGTGCGTGTCTTCAAGACAAGATAGAATTAACGAAAATAGAAAATTATGCACATAATGCATGTAGGTGTTTGACAGAAAACAATTTTCGTTTTTTAATTTATAATAAGGTCCATCTGTTTGCTATTTGTGTTGTATGTCATAAACAATTTTTACAGTGGCGATCTCCGCTACCTTGGTCTTGGTCATTCACTTCAACATCATAACCATACTCGCCAAACTAAAATTGTAGCCCGATTTGAAATATCAAAATAAAAACGCAAAAATTTCATATTTGTTAATCCATTTTCTTTAAAACAAAAGAAGCGGAGAAACATAAAAATTTTTTTAAATTTGCGGATGGCTCGTAATGTAACAATTCAACTTATTTTCGATAAAGTTTCACCAAATTAGCCACAGGTCATTGTCTGTGATGCAGTTGCATCCCTTCAGTCGATCAGGTTAACAGGTTTCTCAGTTTATCGGAAAAATTCTAGAGGCTTATTCAAGGCGTATTTTACAGCAAAATACCAAAATTAGGTCAGTATTTTTAAGCTACAAGTCCTGTTCCAACCTGCCAATACTCGTGTGAATATCAGCGCTGCACTATATCTTATTGGCAGAGTGATTTTTAATAAGAAACACACTCTTTGTCCATTTAATAATTTGGTAATTTGGTGTTATGTTTGAACACTGTTAGGTATAAACCTGGATGGGTGCGTCTAGCAATGATAAACTTGCTGGTCTAGCCCGTTTCATTTTCAACATCTTAAAGAGCACATCTTTCAGCAGTTCGCGCATTTATCCTATCTCTTCTCTAGCAGACTTCACCGCTACGTATACGGACTATATACCGTATTCGTTTGCGACTGCGGAAGCAGTAGCTGGAAGCAATTAAATACACAATTCAAGGTCCGCTAAGCTCAGAGCAAACAATCTTAGCCGCATCAAAATGTCAATTTTTACTGAGTTTAGCTTTAAGCCGATTAGACAAATAAAAACCGATGTATGCTTGTGCATTTAATGTGCCAAAGCACAGAAAATAATATTAACCAATGGACGAATCATGATAAATCTAGGGTCATCTGTGGCAAATTGTTACGTTTGATTCCTGTTTTGGAACGATTGTCTAATCGCAGAAAAAGCAGCTCATTTTATTGCATTCCACACTTCTTTATTCTTTATCGACCACTTATTCATTTATTTTATGGCCAAGAGGCTGATGATATGACTTCATAAAATGTTAGAATTGCTCGTCCCAGTGCTGCGTATCGAATAAAAGTTACATGGATTTCGATAGAATACCGAACTAAGGTTCAAGATCAATGCAAAACGGGTAACGGCCTCTTCTATTGAGTGGCATCGTCATACATTTTCTTTCTAACAGCGCAAAATCGTTTGAAAAATGTTTTCTACATTAAGCCGTAGATTCATTCAGGATCTTGATCGGTTCTTCTTCGTTTATAAGATCTCCCAATTACAAAGCAATATGCTGCAAGTTTCGCTATAGCAAGCATGTGAAGGGACTGTGCTACTGGTTATTTTGCTGTTCACATTAGCTTTGTAATAAATTTATGCATTTTGCTTAAGCACACAAAATTTAAATACATAAATAAAATTCAACAAAATTATTCAAAAACAATTTATATGAAAAACGTTTTTGCACTAGTGCAGAAGGTTGTGCTAATGTACATTAGCATTTGTGTGTCCACCATGCATGTACAAACCTCCGTAGATCTAACGGCCCAAGTAACCCTGAGGAGCGGTACGTTATAACGTTAGAAAAAACAGCTTAGAGTGGGGGTTCGGGAGGGCGGGGGGGGCGGCAGCTTTCTGGCTTAAGCTTATAGTGTAACTTCTGCATTTCCATTGCTGATTTGTTCGATTAGCTGAGCATCCTTTGCTAGATCGAGAACGATTCGAACGAACAATCTAAGAATACGGTGTTATAAAGTCTCGCACAGGTATTTAATGTCAGTGACGGCCGCGCTGGAAAATCGCAAAGTCAAATTTGACGCAGTTGAGTCAACCTCATCATTATTCAATAAACAAGTCAAAATTAACCCTGTCTGAGTTAATCATGACTGAGAGTGTGTGAAATCTGTCACCTACTTTCCCAAGCGTTGACTCATTTGCGTATTTAAAACTTTGATACCTCTAGTCAAATAACAATCTTGATCTTGAAGTAAATATGGATAACTATAGTGACGCTGCTCTTTCCGTAAGAATGTGAAGTATCCTCATACGGTGGAGGTGAACGGTGGCTGTGTATGACTTCAATCAACTGTTAACAGTGTATATTTTTGAATGTAGATAATCAGTATTAGTCTGCAAAGACTCATAATTGAGGCTTCTCGTGTTCTTGAGATACGTTTTGATGTGTTATTCTGTCACTGTATCTAAAATTGTTTCGAATGCATTTCGAGGCAACGTTTGTCTCCCATTATTCTAGTTCTTATCGAATTACTTTGTCATCATGCTAAATATTATGTCAAGAAATTCCCTGAATTTGGTGAAAACAACAATTTTTCAATTTCACCTGATAACCCAACGAGATTTAATTACATATTCATTAACAAATCGTGTGTTCGCATAATATTAATCAGTGATATGAGTGCACGTATAATATAATAACCGTTATGTTTTGCATTATAGATAATAGTAACTATAAATTATAATTCCTCTGCTTCAGCTGGAACTTTGAGAAAACTAAATAACTGCAGTAATGTTCTTGATTGAACACAATATAAATACACATGGAATAGAACGTTAGTTGTGATTTATAATGTTTTTCTTGAAATACAGCTGTTTTGCAGGCCGCGGCTGCGTAAATTCAAAAGAAAACTAGTAGTCTTATAGTAGTAACGTCATGGCTCATAAGCTTACTAGTGTTACGATATTGTTCCATTTTAAACCCTTTTAGACACATGCACCATTTTATACGATGTCTTGGCGTCGTCCAATCAGCACGTCTTAAATTGCTATCTTTATTCAAAGCCTGAGGTGAAGCCTATCAGCATTTTAAGCTTACATGCACGATGTCAGACATTCTAAGGGAACAGGTCGTGTATAGGAGGCTGATGCCGCACTTACGACGCTTGCGGTACCTCCTGCTATTCGGGCGACGTTTCCCGAGAGGAGGGGTCACTGCTAAGCACCAAAGCGGCGGAACTCCGACGAGTTAGGATATAATTACTACTCTCTACCCTATGAGCATGCATGATGTCAGCCTATCAGCGTGTAGGCTTTTGTCGTGACGTAGTAGGCTTAATTACTATGATGTCAACCTGATTCTAGTTCACCCAACACCCGTTCGCTAGTATTCGGCACTCAATCCTAAGTTACAAGCTCCGGTTGCCCCTGAGCCGACAGACTATTTAACCTTATTCCTTAAAACACAGAACTGGGGTCTTTTACGTCCGATATTAAAGCAAGAATTCGACACTTCAAATCTCATACTGTCATCACGACGATAGTTTTACGTTTTAAACCTCGTCCTTAATCGGCAAATATATTTTTAACGCTCTGGATACATTGCCCAAACCACCAAATTTAACACACTCTGTTTTGTTTTTGCGAAGGATGCTTGGTATTGCGAACAGCCATCGCCAGTCGCAAATGACAAAAAAACGATAGCCGGCGCACCTAAGTTATTATGAACTTGGATATGGTTGCTCACTCACTGTAAAATACGAAAGTTCACTCAAAATTACCAAAGTGTGAAGTGGCGTTGGATTGAACCGGTATCGGCTGGCTGCGAGCCTCGTATTCTACTGTTGAAACGTCGATTTTGCGCCAATTGCAAAAAATCTTTTTGTGCTCCATGCTAAGGATCTGCTCTGTCCTAACAGCTCACTTGAATGGCCAGAATACCCTAGTATTATCCAAAAAATTTCAGATATATCGTTTTACTTTTAGGCGCTTTCATAAATTTCCGGCTTAAATCAAGTGAGATTATCGCACGTCATACGTTGCTTGTTTTATTGGCTTTTCTACTTTCGACCGCCATTCACATCGCGATGATTGTTGGACTGCATTAAAAATGAAAACTTTCAACATATCGTATAAACTTGGTCTTTCGTTAACTCATCGATAACGTTATGTGGAGCTTGTGTTGGATTGTAACATTTGTTTTCGTATTGGGGATTTCTGTGGACACGATTGTCGCGGCGTTCTTCTGCTCATCAACCAACTCGCATCCCGATTATCGTTTGCTGTGTTATGTTTAGTATTGGCACTTGTTGGTTTATCTTTGTAACGATATTCCCGGTGTTTTATCTAAAGTGTTTGGTCGCGTTTCTGACGCCCTGCTAGGTTAATGATTCTTGTTTAATTCTATGTAATTCACGATATCAACCCGCTGGAAACAAATTCTTTAAAACATAGTGAATGTCACACTTAGGTCTACGTTCAGTTGGTGTTCTAGTGTCAGGTTAATTTGTAGAAATTAACTACACTGAATTTACCTTGACGTAGTAGTATTTGACTTGCATAGAAATGTGTACAGGTGCGTTGCAAATTGTATAACATCATGGTAAATTTTCTCTTTTAAACTGCTGCTTAAAGTATAAGTCCGGCACCTCATATATGGTGCTGCTCCAGCGTGATTATATCTTTAAGTTTCAACTTTCCTTTAACGAAGATATTATGCTTGTTATATGTTATTATGCTTGTCATGATAACGCTGGTTTTACAACTCCGTTGCGGCAACTTCTAACTATACAAAACATCCAAATATCCATATCGTATTGTGCATTTATGAACACCCGTTTTGTCATGTCAATAGCTAGAGATGTTTTTATCGTATAACTTGGCATATCTTAATGGTTTTCTTTTATTTTTCACGTTTATTAATTGATGATTTATCGTGACCAACTGAGCAACGACCACGCGCATTTTTGCATACAGTAAATTGGCAGAATTTCCTATGCATGTACTCGTATACGTATTTATGCATATGTACATTTATTATACTTATACATATCAATGACTTGCTAGAATGTATAGGAAAGGCCAGATTTTTTTAGTTTGACGGACTTGCTGTCGGGATTTTGGTAAATTCCTTCCTTAATTTTTGGTAAATTAAAAGCTTTTATAACACCTTCGGGTTCATACCAATTTACCAAGCTTCCGTTTGGATTGTGTAACGCACCAGCCACATTCCAAAGGACACTTGAGGCGACTTTACGTGGGCTTGTGAAGCGAATACGTTTAATCTATATTGATGATATATGTGTATTTTCCGAGACCTTTGAGGAACATCTAAATCGACTACGACAGGTCTTCGAACGTTTCAAACAAATCGGGTTAAAAGTAAAGCCAAGGAAGTGCAAATTTTTAAGTGATGAGATCCCTTATCTTGGACATATCATTTCAGCAGACGGACTTAGGTCAGATGCTGAAAAGATTAAAGCTGTTAAGGCCTACCCGGTACCACAATATATTACTTCAGTTCGTAGTTTTCTCGGTTTTTGTAGCTACTATCGCCGATTCATAAAGGTTTTCCATCCATAGCAAAACCTTTAAGGCAGCTAACCAGCACACTGAAAAAATTCGAATGGAATTCGGAAGTGCGAAAGGCCTTTCGAGACTTTGAGGGACAAACTAATTAATCCCCCATTCTTTGCATATCAGAACCTATTAAACCATACTTTCTCGAAACAGATGCGAGTACTAAGGCTATTGGTGGCATTTTGTCCCAATCATATAATGACAATAAACTGCATCCGATAGCCTACGGTAGTAGACGTTAAAAAAGCCTATCAGAATTATACCGCTAATGAATTGGAACCACTAGCTGTGGCGCATTTTATGAAATATTTTCGTAATTATACTTATGGCCAAAAAGTAACCATAATAACGGATCACTCCGCTCTAACGTGCATATTAACTAATAAAAACGCTTCGCGTCGTGTACAGCGTTGGGCTCTATCTCTAACATAATTTGATTTTACCGTAGAGCATAGAGCAGGCTAGAAGATGGGACATGTAGACGCTTTATCTCGTGTTGAAATAAATGGGGACATACCTTAGAACAAAATGCAGAAGAGGATATAAATTTCGCTCATGCAGTAAACACATATCGAAATAAAGCACCTAGCCTAGAGGCTATGAAAACTGTGGAAGAATGTAATCGATTGGAATATATTCATAAACAGAATCAAGATCCTGAAATTAAGGCCTTACAATTGTATCTTGAGTCTGGTAAACCTCCAGACGCCAACACGCTCGCTGCTCAATTGGCAACGATACAGTCACGATATGTGGTGAAATATGAAGTCCTATACCATCATTACCCCATGCCAAAATACAAACAAGCGAGTACTCGGACAGCTAGTAGTCCCGTTCGCGATGCGAGAAGAAGTGATGTCAGCCCACTGCGACGATGTGGTCGTGGGCAATCACTTAGGTAAACTAGAAACTTACCAGAAATTATTTACTAAATATTATTGGGACGGGATTTACCGAGATGTGGCAAAATGGGTTCAATCCTGTCTAGAGCGCGCCAAACGAAAGTCGGGACCTCATCGAGGTAAAGAACATCTGAACTCGATCCCTGCAACGAGTCCTAACCACACATACCATGTGGATGTGTTGGGAACCTCTACCACAAACTGATAACGGCAATAGATATGTTGTCATATTTATCGAACGTTTTACAAAATACCCTGAGGCTATATGATCAAAAATCAACCACAATAGCCAAACTTTTCATGACCGAAATTGTGCGCTGTCATTCAGTGCCTGATGAACTAGTTAGCGGTAATACTCGGAAATTTTGGAGCGAGTTTGTTGAGAAAATTTGCCGGTTAACCGCCACACGAAAAGTTTTCACAACACCATACCGTCTTCAGACTAACGGTATCGTTGAAAGAATTATGGAGATGGACACTTATGGAATATGGTGTCGTAATATGTAGACATGGCACAACGAATCTGGGATGAATATGTTCCGTTCGCATGCTTTGCCCATCGAGTAAGTGTAAACTAATCCACAAGCATGATCTCTTTTGAAATGGTATATGGAAGTGTGACCCGACTTGATGGGGCGTTTAAGTTTTGTTGTGTGCAAAATGACTCTAATTAGTCCAACAGTCTCATGAGGCGCACACCGTATCCGCACGCAGCTTTGTTAGACACACCGGACAACTAGAGGTGTCTTACGTGACTGTGAGGTTTTGCATGAACAGTCTGCGCTGACTATAAATTTTGTCCGATAGAGTCTTCCCTGACTATAGCTAAATCACGCGCCAACATTTGAATTTTTTACCTTGGTGTCTACCAAGAATTGTACTTGTCTAAAATTTGAATCTTTTCTCGATGTAGTGCTGCCAAAATTTGAATTTCCCACATCGCCAGCTGTTAAAATTTGTGTTTCTACCATTATAGTATAAATCAAAACATTAACCGCATAAATCAGTCCACCAGGACACTATAATCGGTCCTATATTGTCAGCCTAGACTAGACAGATTATACAGAGAGCTACGTACGGCTGCAAGGAAAAACGCATAGCTAGCTCGTGCTATAGAAATGTCCATTGAGTCTACTTTGACACCCGGACAAGCCTAAGTCAGGGTGCACCCAACTTATCGTGAACGAATGATAAGATCGATACGGTTTTTCTAATCTCAAATATAAACTATTTAGATGAAGAAGATTGTTTTCGGGATATCCAACTGTATTTAAAACGGGCTTGGGACATAGCGAAGGAAAACATTATCAAAACGCAACCTCGGATGAAAGAAGTTCACGACCGCAAGATGACACCTATAGAATATTGGGAAGATCAAAAAGTGCTGCTACATATTCGCTTCAACAGACAAGAAAAGACTAAAAAGTAGGCGCAACCATGGCACGGCATATACGAAATGGAAAAGATTATATCGCCAGATGTATCCTGAAGTCTATAGTCAACCCAATAGAAGCGCATAAATGGGTTTATGTTGAGCACATAAAGTCGTTCTATAGGCCTTACGTCCCACGTTTGCTGTTAAGAAGGATAAAAGATTTGCTCCCAAGTGAAGAAGAAGAACCGGCGAAGGCAAGCGATCCTGGTAGAGACGAAAGTGTTCCGAAAATCACGGTCTCGGAGCCTGATCATGCTACCGACAAAACGGAGCATGTCTCAGGTGCTATTTCTCCTCAAGAAGCTGGCCCGCACGAACGCAAACGCACGACTATAACTTGAGATCGAAAAAAGCTATGTAAATGTTATGTGTGCTCATTAATATATTTAATGCCATAGCACGATATCAGTCTATGTTTAGAATGGATTGCAGTTGTTGAAAGTATGTTTGTTATATTTGTTGTTAACTGACGACCGTGTTTTTAACAGGACATGTTACGATTGCCCTAGGATTACACTATAGTTGCTACAATTTTTGCTTCAATATAGTCTAAAAACCTGAAATTTACAACATTTGTTTTTACATTCGTTCTTTCAAGTGGCTAAAGTGATATGTAAAATCTTTTAAATTTGTGACGACGGCTTTATAAGTGGGACCTCCCAACATGTGATAAAAAAGACACGAAGGATGCTTTTACAAAAAAATTCCGCGATCGAGCTTGCTGCAACAGCATTAGTAAATCCCCTTCTACAAATTAAGGCATAATCAGCTAACATCACATAAGTAAATGATTTCTGGTATTTAACAAGACGAATAGCTAAGTGAATTTTGGTAGAGAACTGATCTTTAAATTTAAGCGATTATACATTTTCTAATAAACGCTACGTTTATTGTAGACTATCACATTGGTTGAATAGATCAGTTGTGTTGTATATCGTGGCGTGACTGTGCCGGAAGCCTGCTTTAAAATATTACAATAGATATTTATGTAGCTAATTTACAGACCTATGTAAACATAGTCTCGAGTTTGCACAGATAAAGTTAATTAGCTAAAACTACTTTAACAAACCGCTAGCAATAGCGCGATACAGTCTTAAGCGTACTGCTGCTTTTTGTGGTGAGTCTTTTAAGTTAACAGTTAGTTGGAATTTTATCCGCGCGCATTAAAGCTCAATTTCATTCTAATTGTTCTTTGGCACCCTATAAATTACTTCAATATTTCATCATCTTTTTCCTGTAGTTTGCGCTTTGCCGCGCCTCGACTGGTTTTTGGTGAATTAATTAGGGACAATAGATGGAAGAGTAATGCTCATTTGTTTTGATGTGATCCGTCTGTGGCTAATGCTTTAAATTTATTGTAAAAACACATAGAAAAACATCGGGGTAATATTACACCATGAAATATTTTAGCATTTTTAATTTATCGCGACAAGTGCGTAGCCCTGTGTTGGTCTTTTGTTTAGCGACTGTGTAACCAATTTTAGAATTCAGTCATAGTTGCTGAAAAGAGTAAGATACTGCTGGAAACGCATTTTTGTAGTTCCATTAACTCAGCTACGCACTGACCTAGTTTAACCCTTTGTGAAGAGCTTAATCGCAATCATCGCATGACATTGCTGCGATAATTCCCCGGTCGGGTACGTTTAATTTGGTGTTTTATTATTGTTTCGACCAAATTGCACCGCCCTGTTCCTGAAATTTTCTATGACCATCTTGCGTGTGATCAAGCTCCTGATCACTTTAGCCTGGAAAAGGCACATTATAAGAGTTTCTTGTAGGCTACCACTTTAAGAGTAACACCACAGGGTTCCCAATAAATGTTATAAAATATGGATATTCTCATAACAGCGACATGTTATTTTATTTCCCTACTTCACCATTGCGCCATTGATGCTTAAGTAGCCATAGAATTAATTTATAGAATCACGAAAAATATCAAGCTTATAGAATGTTGTCATAGATGATTAAGCAGTAATGAATCTTCGCAGAATATTCTGTGGTTCTAGATTGGCGTGAATATTTTATTAGCGAACCCAAGTGGCAACGCACATGGTTACGCCTTTAGACGAATTTCTACACATATTTGCCGAGTTCAATTTCTGTTAAATTTCTTGCATGCGCCATGCTTGCCTAGTAAATCGAAAGCAAAGTTGAACATGTTTAGTATATAGCTAAAAATGGTCCAAGTTGTATCGCTGCCCTTAAGGATGAATCAGCCTTTCTATCGTTTTAGTGGACTATAGCTGCTTGCTACAATCTTTGCTGCTTTCAATATAATCCAGTTTGGTACCAAGTGTAGGACCTTAAACATCATTTGGACAAAAAATAAGTCGAAAGCTCAATGACAGAATTTTTTGGTGCTCCAGCGTTCAAGCTTTATGAGACATTCAAGATAACGTGTGTGCAGCCATCACGTTATGGTCCCATAGTCAGCTACGAATACCAGCCAGACTACATGAAAATTGTTATCACGCTGGACATCGTTTTGCTCAAAATCAGTATTGACGGGTTTTAATGTAGCCATTCTCGACTACGGGGGATAAACTAAATTGTCCGCTGTGACACTCTGTCATTGGGGTGCCAAATTCGAAAACCTTATCGATGCGATGGCTTTGCTCTCAAACCTTGCCAAGCTATTTATATATCTTTCAGATACAAATACAGATTTCAGATACAGATACAATTTCAGATACATGTCATGCGGTTCTTGATGTGAGCACTTAACAGAACGGTGTAGCTGACACCTTATAAATTCTATGGTGTCAGAATTGATAAAAGAATTAAGAGAAGAATTATTTAATTGTTAATATTATAATTAGCCAGAATTAATGGCAATAATTAATACGTCACACTGTTATCGACGCTACACTGCATATGTGTACTAAAATACCATCAGAACCACCAAGGAATCCAAGACACTCAGGGGTGGGGAGAGAGTTTAGACATCCAGGAGAGAGGAGACAAAACTTTCACATTGGCATGCTTGAAAATACAAAGTTTGTTTTTAAAATAGTAAGCGTAAAAGAGAAATTGTGCTTTTGGAAACTAAAAATTTATTTTGTAGCCTTAAGCTTATATTTACAAGATTGTAACCCACGTGGTCCTAGGGGTGTTTAGTCACACGTAGATTACACACAAACTACTCTTTCACCCAAAATACTCCAATGAAGTTTCCACTTGTGCTTTATTTAATTATTCCTGGGGCCTTAATGTGTCAACAAATATCGTTTATTTCTTTCAGTACAATACAACAAAATACAACCAATACATATCAACGGCTGAACCGTACTCACCTTAACTGCGAAGCTTCTGAGTTTGACTGAGGCCCTGATGTAACTGCTCAACCGCTAAAATAAATTTTCTCAACCAGATTTCTTGGAACTCAAAAGAAACCTAGTTTTCAAAACTCGCTAACCCGTTAGATTTTAATACGATTGCTGCTAATCGGATTACGAATTCTTGGAACTGTAAAATTCGCTGCCCAACATAAACTTGAATTTTTGCTTAGAGAAACCCTTTTTATAAAATTCCCGGAATCCTTAAATCAAAACAAATTTTGGAAAATCCAGCAGAAATACACTTACGTATCCGCAAATGTAAGTGTAAGAGGTAAGGCACCCAGGGGCTAGAGTCAAATTCGATATGTAAGCAAACCATAGCCCGGCACACAAATTGTAAAATTTTTAATTGTTTTACACTCTCTTCAAGTTATAATTTTCAAGAATATAATAAATTCTTATTACCAGAAATGACCGGGGGATGAGGTTCGTAACCCCTTAACGAGTTGGTCAATTGTGCCCAAATTTGATATGGATGGTCTACAGCGTGCCCATGGCGTTCGGCCTCAACATCCATATATGCCCAAACCATCCCCCTGTCAGGTACGACCACAATTATACAGATTATAGTTTTGTGATCTTAGCATGCTGGAAATTTTTGAAGAGGAAACAATAAGTTTTAAGGTTTTTATATTACAGACTCATAAAACTGACTATATACAAACAATTCAATTAAAAATACAATACGAAGCTTTCACATCGCTTACAAATAACAACAACAAATCTTGAATATAAACACGCATATCACAACAGTGCGTGTAATAAACACAATACACAGCGAATACACCCAAGACAACAAATAACATTATCTTGTTTATGACGCAAGATAAAAATTCCCATAGAAATCTTTCCCATAATAGATTATTATAAAACAACAGTAATAAAAGAGCTAGGCTCAGCCCAAATTGTAGGGTTAACCCTCAACACAATTGGCTATAACATGCCTCTGAAACTGACTCACCGAATATCGTGAGAAGGGCAGACATTGTGGAATGTGGTCAAACATTTTTATCAAGATGATTCCCAACAAAATTTAATTATATTAACCTTTGAAAACAAAACCTTAGTATATTGTCAGCTTGAAACATAAGAGCACTATTCCTAACATATAAAACTGTTTGTAATATTGCCGTCTTGCATTTTACGCAGCGTTTACGTTATAAAGGACCCCACGTGAAAGATTTGTCCTCCTTGCGTGTCTGTTCCACCATCAATTATGTGGCGTCTTGGACACCATGGTGTTTCTGATTGCATTTTCAGATAGTATACATAGGTAGTGTATTTCGATAATAGTTTGGTGTAGACTACACCATAAAATTTATATGGTGTTAGCTACGCCATGCTGTTATTTACACGCAATATATAATGGGTTTGTGTATGGTGTCCTTGACACCGTCAATGAAAACTATAAGTAGATTAAGACACTATAGCTACGCTGATGGTGTCTCATACACCGTCTATTGTATTATATAGTGTAGGTGTAAGAACGGTACGCAGCTGCATGGCGCAACTTCCTAACACCATGCCCATGCGACCCCGGCTATCATAACCTCAACGGTAGACCCTAAATTTGATAATTTAGACACTTTTTTCGGTCAGACCCAAGAAGCTATGGAGCTTAGCAATTCGCAGGCGCGCTTCACGAGGTGTGTTCGGACCCCGCCCGGTTGGTTGCGCACGTGTCTAGCATTCGGCATGATTTCTGAGGTAACCCACGGAGGTTGACATCGAGGCCTGCTCACAGGTAGTAATGTCAGACCCATACATGCCGACGGTCGGTCATGCCAGGGGGGGTAGAGGCCCCACGGGGGGGGGCGTGGGTCGCGGCCATCTCAGGGGGGTAACCCCCCCTGGCCGGCCAAATTTGTTTAGGGGGGTCGGTCTCGTGAGGAGCTTTTTTTTGATCGTCGGATGTATATTTTTCATCTACGTGTTCAGTTTGTCTACATGCACCGCAAGAAACGCGAAGGCGCACATTGCGCACGTTTTTTCACCATATTTGTTGATCTACAGTAATTCTTTCAGTTATTTTAATCTATCTCTGCCTAAACTGGTGCCCATTCGGTCCCAGAACGCTCGTTAGGACAATCAAAGACACTTGTTGATTTAGCTGTCTCTGTTAGAAAATTTTTTGGTTGAAAGTTGTCTTCCCCGGTATATTTCAAACTATTATTTGTATATACATGCCTGCTTCAGAGCTGAAAAATCATGCTAGATTAGCAACAGAATTCAGAATATGTAGTATAAATAAGTATGTAGTATGGTTGATAGTTAGTATATAAATAAGTATTTCGGTTAACTTTTATTTCAGGGAATGACGTCTTTCAACAAAAAGCTTTCCACAAATTTACAGCTGCATATGCACCACTAGCAATTTGCGCAAACGTTTGTGCTGCGCACCCCGGGGGGGGGGGGTGCTGCGCAACCCCAGGGGGACTTTTCGGCCTCAGGGGGGTCCAGACCTCAGGGGGGTTACCCCCCTGCCGGCATGTATAGTCAGACCGATGTTCCCTATGCTAGACTCAAGGAAGTTGTTTTGTCGGTCCTAGTTAAGAGTGAAATTGTGTGCTAGATTACAATTGAGACGCAAATTTGAGACTCAACTCTATCTATTACGCGTTGAACACTTCAATTGGTCAGCCTATGTGGCCCCTACAGGGATCCGACGGTTCCTGGAAGTTTAACGTTGGTTGCTCTGGTCGATGAATTGATAACTGCCTATGTTCAATTATAACAGTGAAATTTTCCTAGTAAATTTTAACGGTGTTTTGTGTGTGACGTTGCCGCGAGGGTTTCCCGTAAACAACCCCGTGGGGTCCTCTCATACTGTTTCGATCATTATATTAATACCAATGACGAGCTCGACGCGTCGAGGCTTGGTGTATTCCCACCTGCACGCCGGGGCGCTGCAGAGTTGGCCAGGTCCAACGGACAAACGTATCGCGCTTTCTGCTAAAATAACCCAGAACACAGTTGTGGATTTTCGAACTTTTATTGCGACGTTATGTACAGCAGGGAAAGTGTAAGATGATACAATCAAAGTACAGTGACAATAGTAGCAGAACATACTAACGCTAAATCACCGCTTCGACGACCCCGAACGCAGATTGCTAAGGTTCCGAAATTACTTTCAACGGTAAATTTGGAGCGGGGGCGAGCACGCCTAGGCGGCGCATCAGAGATCATCGTTTCCTCAATTCCCAATTTTCGCCACGTCCACTCAGCTATGAGTTCAGGAACATGTCCCGATAAGCTTCGAAATGCGCTCCAGGTAACTCGCGGCGCTACCACTATTCAAGGAAATATGGGGGACACGCCAAGGTTAGTCGAGCGTTCACATGGGCGGTTAAAACACCCAGGATTTAGGAGTCAGTAACAAATTATGATGCTTTACTCACAATACGAGTCGAGGTAGGGCGGTGAACACCCAAATCGGATACGGAGCGTGATCATAAGCATGAAAGCATGGTATAAATCGATGCACGGTTACGGAAATAAAATTATAGTACAAATTAGTGTATGATGATAAGCATTAAATCATAGTGCAAATCGGAATGTATTTACAAGCGTTAAATCATGATACAACTCATAGTATGATTGCCTTAAATCATGGTATAAATCGGCGCATATACTCGCGCGTGTGAAAGTGAACGTTTCATAGATAATTTCAGATTTATCAACGACTGTCTTTCGGCCTAACCGAATCTCGTGAGATGTCCCTAACCTGCTATCCTATCCCCCAGCATCAGAACGTACCCGGAGCTAGTCCAAAAAACGTTTATCTCAATGGCCGACCGATCTGATAGGGGACCCAACCAATACTAAACATAATCATGGGGTAGTGTTGGGATAATACGGTGGTCAGCTGGATTGCACCCCAGCCTAAATTACCCCCGGTGTACTCGCGCCCATTGGCATTGGTTTAACGACAAACGATGGTGTTCGGTTCCGAAATTACACTAAATAGTATATCCAGGCCAAAGATTATAGGGCAACGTCCATTAGAGCTTTGGTAGAATTAATATTGTTGTATTTAAATAAACGTCAATGAACGGCAAAAGGCTACTACTATTGCTGGTTGGCGATGTGGCGAGAGCATGGTCGGACTTTCTGGACGGTAGAGCTCGACTCTAGCCTGTGCTCCTTTATGAGGGGGAAGGGGGGAGGATTTAGGACATCTAATCATGAGACTTTGAATACTAGATGGCTCTCAAGTGAGGTTCCAAGCGGGGAAGAGCTGGTCAGCTTTTGTCGATCGGTCAGCAACTTTTCGAGTTATTGATTTGCAATGACCCTATTAGAGGTAATTGAATTTTAAGTGTTATAGCAATCATGCCACCTTGGAACGACCTTACGGGTGTGACAGTGCCTCCCTAGGGTTTACGTATATGTCTGCGCATACATAGGTCAACATCCAGTGCACATTGTCACAAACAGAAGCAGATATAAAGCCAATAAAGCACCAGAGATAAAGAAATAAAACAAAGCGGTAATGTGCTTTTCGATATCCCTTAAACGCAAGTAGCCCCAATCTTAGCATACCGTTCTCTTCTTCCCTTCCCCAACCTTTCGTAACTTAAGACGAAAATAACAATAACTTTCATTCAATCTGAGAACTCAGTGATGACCATGGGGCACTTGTCCTAAATTTCAGATTCGTCGGCCTCCCAGACGGCATGAGCGCCGAGCAATCCATTAAGATTACAAATTTTCTCAGAACAGAAACAACAAACAACGAACTTCATAACTATGTCTAAATTTGGCCATCTACCCCAATCTTTCGACAATTCTAACCGTGCTCGGCTCAGGGACAACGTCTCCATGCCTAACTCAGCTCAAGTATCATATAAAATATGGATCTATTATATCCGACAGAGTTATTTTATGATCCACCTAAGACCACTGGGAATCAGAATGACCTCGACTGCGTAGTTCACCTAATCGCATGGACGTAACTTGACCGGCATTTCGCCTTAATTTCCAGGAACTAAGTAAAGTTGTAGCCGTTTTAGGAAGGGATGGACAACCCGATGGTGATAGAAAAGTTTGAAGCCTAAGGGAGGGGGGTGCAATCTAGCTACAGTCAACATGCTTATCGCTTAAGGGTCCACTGCCTGGCGTCTAAGCTGTACAATAATCAAAGGCCTCATCCTGCCGGCCCGTTCAGCTGAAACTGATCCTTGTACGGTCCTGAAGGTCGGCAGGACAAGCTATCAAACTGTCGAAATCCAATGGAAGAACGTAAAATCAAATACATTGCGAAAACTACAAGTAAAACAGTGATATTGATGAGCGTCGGAGTAGGTCAGTGAAAGCGACCGAAGTCTGCACAGTCGCAGTCAAACCGATTCGCCTTCAGAGGGCGGTAAGCCCGGCCTCGAAATTTTGTTGTTATGTCTTGTGTATTAATTTTATCATTCTTCAATCGGAGGTGGGACAGCGTTTTGGACGGATTTCCACCTTGTAATTAGGAAACCAATCGGTCATTTGCTGGAATCCCGAACGTACCCAGTACGTACGTAAACCCGTAGCGGCTTTTAGTCAAAGCAATCTGTACCGGCGGTTATACGTCAGAGTTGAAGCATTCTCTCTGATTCCTTCCGTCATTTCGTGACGCAATGCCCATCTGGGGTCAAAAATTAGGCGCAAATTAACAACAGATTTTAGAGTCGGAAGAGTCTGATAGATGATTTGGGCATTATCGTGTCGATGGCTGGTGTCATGAAGATAAATTGTAGCGAATACTAATACGAAAAAGGCGGCAAACTATCTTGTCGAATTGGATAACCCTAATCCGACTTGTCAATAAAGCTAAGCGCAAGAGTCAAATTCAAAACCCTGCGAGCCATCTGTCCCTGAATGTCCCATTTCCTTCCGGCACAAGTTATTAATATCTTTTGTAGAACCATTCAAGCAGAAGTGGCGCTCAGTTTACCCGCATTGCCCTACATGACGTTATAAGCCGATGTTGCCATGAATCTAACAATATTTAGTCGACCATCTCTCTGGTCCTTTGGCGTCTTTTTCTATCGGCGACAGGATGTATTTAGTTTCGAACACGTGAAAGGCCGCTCATATACCATATTTATTAGGACCGTCAGTGTGAACATTGGATGTTGATGCGTTTACCCCGAGCTGATCTACATCCTGTCTTGTCGCGAGCCGCTGATCTTTTAGCCGTTCCCTGGGGGGCGTGGATTGTCGGCTGGGACCCAAACCGGCGCCGGGGCGAAACACCCATCCCAGGGGACGTTCTCAGGATGGGCTTCCTCGTACGGGACTCTCGCGGGCCACTACCCATCCCCAAATCTACCCCATTTTTTCCACCCCAGCTCTACGTCTGCACTTATATACGTATATGTTATATAGCATATAAAACTCTTAAAATTTATATACTAAATATATATATATATGAATACATATATATATATTTCTGCGTCGCTGTTGTTGTTGTCCTCGTCGTCATTTCCGGCGTTGACCTTTTGTGCGACGAGGACACAGCGACCAAGCAAGCAGCACACGCGACGACCAAAAGGTCAGAAGAGGAGAGAGCGGAAACGCGAAAAGACAACAAAACAACGAAAGAAGAGGAAGAGAAAGAAGAGAGAAAAGAGAGAGGCAGGGGACGGGGTGGGACAGGAATTCCCGGAGAAATATCGGCGGTCGGGGCTAGATCCGTTACCAGGACGAAAAACGGGGTCGAATGACACCAAACACCAGGGGTGTGGACGCAATATTGGGGCCAGACCCATACGGGTTGATTTATGTGTTTTTGTATAAGGGCTTTTGGCGGGCTCTCCCGCCCTTACGGCCGGGCAGAACGACGCCCGCCGGGCATCGTTGGACTCGCCACGTCTAGGCGACTCAGATAAAGGTCGACACGCCGGTCCCGCGTGTTAAGATTGGGAAAGTGTTAGGACGGCTGCGAAAAGGAGAGTTTTGACAAAGGAAGGGGCGCTTTCGATGGCTATCCCGGATTAAGGTGTGGGAGGACGGAGACCCGCCAGGTATGTTTGGAGATGTCTTAGCGTGGCGAACGCAATGAGGGGCGATCTGCCCACCTTTGAGTTGAGAATAAATTATCAATCATTTCATGCCCCCCATCAGCCATAACATGGACTGGGGGCACTTAGACTGGCTATAGCGGGCTAAATGACAGTGTTTGCCAAGAGCAGGCGAGCACAATAAGGGTCGCATGTATCTATTCAGGAGTGGGGTTGAAGTAGGGATATGTTGCAAAACGGGAGGAAACTTATGTCGATTTCGGTGATAGCTATCATGAAACAGTCACAAAACGGATGGGCCAGTCGCGTAACGGCACAGTGGCTGAGCAGGTCGGAACCCGCGTGGGTGCATTAGATGCCTCAATGGGTGGGCTACGTACCAATGCATAGGAGTTTTGTCGGTTAATTCATGATAAGGAGGAAGAACGGTTGCAATTTCAGTAAACGAGCGATTTTAGACGATATGGCATGAGAACGACAAATTCAACTGCTACTCTTGGGTGTACCAAACAGGCATAATGAGACCCGATGGCGCCCGTTGATTATCCGACGATGCGGCTGACGCGACAAGATGGTCGATTCCGTCAAGGCAGGCGTAGTTCGCAAGAATGAAGGATCACGTGATAATTTTGCAAAGCTGACTGAAACCACTGGTCGGACATGGAGTTCTGATATTGTAATGAGACATTCAAAATAACGTGTGTGCAGCGTGTGACACCATTGTCCTACAGTCAGCTGCGACTATAGCCAATAGTCCGTCAGTGTCACAGTTGACACTCAGTGGACAATGACAGAGTGTCATAATGGACAATTTAATTTGCCCCATATAGCCGGGAGTGGCTATATTAAAATCCGTTTAATATTGAGTTTGAGCAAAATGGTGTCCTGGGTGATACACTTAGACAATTTTTATATAGTCGCGCTCGACTACAGGATATAAATTAAATTGTCCGCTGTGACAATCTGTCATTGTCCATTAAGTGTCAACTGTGACACTAACGGATTATTGGCTATATTCCCGGCTGACAGTGGGACCATGGTGTGACACGCTGCACACGCGTCATCTTCAATGCCTCATAAGTTGACACAGGTATATGAAAAGAGGAGATTAGATCGAGAGGTTCAGAGAAGAACCAGAGGAGCCGTTAAAACCAAATATAAATACATGTATACCTACCAAAATATACCGATTTCAACTATGGTCAGCAGCCAAACTTAGAGTAAGTAATTGCTGCTGGCTCGACTTTACGGTGTTGGTTTCTTGAATTCTGAACGAAACTCTTGTGCGGTTCGAGACATTTTTGCCTTATCAGGGAGCCCGCGAAATCCTCTATCGAAGAGTATTCGGGTCGTTCCCTGATATCGAAGCCTTAGACGGTTACGGACCGACAAACCAGCCCGACATCCGTCGTTTCCGAACGTTCGGAAACTACCGTACCCCTGATTTACATTAGTTTAAGCTTACAGCTTTTCGTTGTTTTCGTGACCATGGCTATATGTATTGTGTAACGTAAGTAAAATTGATACTTTTAATTCTGATTACTAGCGGGCCAGTGGTTTAACTTGAGTAGTCGACGGCTTCCTATTCCCGGACGGTTATAGGTTTGAAGCTCGATGACATGGGGGCAACTGATCGGTTTCCGGATAAGTTCAAAGTTTTCAAAGGGCATAAAATACCCTATTCACATCCACAACACGGTTATGTTTCTTAATCTTCTCAAGTCATATTGCTATTAAATAGACAAGCAATGACAAGGCGTAAGTAAAAATTACTTGATAACTTCTTAACCAACCTTATTCTACGTGACCTCATTCGATAGTCCATAAAATTCTGCATTGGAAAGTTCTCCGGATGCATCCTGGAAATATTGACCGTTCAACAGCTATGGCCCGACAAACCGGTACCCGACAATGGGAATATTCAGAAGCCGTTGTTTTTACAATTTTTTGAGCTCTAGTGTTTTCTCTCCACCGCTGCGCCACATATTATTTCTTAAGCATGGCGCCATATGTTATGTCGCTTGTTGAATACGCTGGCAGAGTTAATATTTTTGATTTTACTCACACCCCAGCTAAAGTTTAAACATTTTCCATTCACATCTCTGTGACCGAACGTTGGCCTCCTGCTCTCGGACTGTCATAATTTTAAACTTTATATATGCGACGTAGTGTCAGGTCCTAGTCGAGCGTCTAAAACCTTAAACCTTAAGATACTGTCCATTCTTATCTCTGTAATCTTAGGTAATCTGTCTCCTTTTTAGTGTGTCCTAGTGTAAATAATTTCGAGCACAATGCGTGGCCACACTCGTAACAGGCCGGAACAGCCCTGTTACATCTCTTAATTTTTTAACGGAAATTTTTAACGACCCTGTTACGTAGGTATATACCGTATACCACTTGATGGTGTGTTGGGGGACAAAACTTTCACATGGGGGTCCTTTATAACGTAAACACCGCATTACTTCGTTACTTTTCGTTCTGCTTAGTTGGAGACCGAAATTTTATGCAAGTTATGCGTTCAAGATCGTAAATGCGTAAATTTGTCGTCGCTAAAAGAATGATTCTGCCAATCACTAAGCTTGACAAAGAAGAGGAGGTAAATTTATGTATAGTCTGTGCTTGAAAATGGATATTTACAACCCAAGAGTCTCCTAAAATCACCATTAAACGGTCTGCCGTCTTCTTGGCTTCCTGACAACATTGGTTTTCCGATATATTCGCTTCTTTATTTCGGTACCCGTTTTGTTTGTTGACGCGTTTCCTGGTGCGATTAATAAATCAAATCAAAATTATGTCAGTTAGCCGGCCGATAAACTGTGATTAAAGTATCTAACTTTTACGTAATTCAATTCACAGCAAACAAAAGTTTGACTCTTTTCGATTTGGCAGCTCAGTTAGTAGCTTATTTACTGCGCAATTGTGTATTTTCTTGTTTAGAACGTTGTTTTCAACCAGGGTAAGATAACGTTGGCGACTTAGCTAGTGAGTTAACATAGACTGATGATTCTGGATTTCGCGTATTTTCAGCGACGGGAAAATGCAAGGTGAACTTTCGCCAATACTGCTAATCATCTTTAGTGTAAGTTTAATTTTAATCACGGAATTGTTAGCAAGGTTTGGGTGGGTTCATTACAGTTATTACAAATTTACTTTTGACATACTTGTTTTTAATGATGTGATATAGCACCATTGTAGCTGGTTTAACTTATAGATATATTTATTTATGCCTAGCCGTAGGAACTTGAAGACGAAGGGACTTAAAAAACGGAAGGCGGACAAGTTGGATAGGGGTGAGATTCGAACCCAAGCCTCCCGCTCTTCGATCCGCAAGTAGACGCTCTACCGACAAGCTATCCCTGCCTGACTTCGTAGCAGTTACTAAGCCGCTATATTCGGCGAGCATTATTCAGGGAATTATAGTCTCACGTCGAGTTAGGCATACATGTAGAGCTCCAGGAACAGTTGGACTAGGCGCCCCTTCACCAGATATCAAACTGTAGGGCACACCTTCGTTTCAGACCCTTTCCTTAGAAGATGCTGATGTTTTTTATTTATTTTGGAATCAGTCTCGCATCCTATAAATGAGGTTTTATTGGGTGTTTGAGGTTAGGTAGATACAATATGTGTTTAATCTTAGCTTACCCACCACAGATGTATGTTAACTTGGGCCCCCACAGACGGGTTTTAGTATTATATCTTAGCTTACTTTCCAGACGTGTTTCATCTGAACTTGCCACCCCAGATGTGTTTTGTCTTAGTTTGATCTCCGGCAGTTATATCTCATCTTAAGCCGATATTCAAAATTCATTCCTGAGTGTGTGTATGCATGGCTGAGCTTTATGTTTGCGGCTTAATTTTCTAGATAATTGTGTTGATTAGTGCTTTAATCAAAAATGGTTGTATGTTTTGTTTATTGATGCTATAATTTTAATGCTGTTAATTACTGGCAGGCGGTGAGGTTGTGTTACGTTAACAGCATACGTTGAAACCCAAATTTGGAGCTGAAAATTATTTATACTAGAGTTCTAATACTTTATAGCAGCATAGTTTATCACTATAAATGATAGAAATGGTCTCTCGTGTCTGTCACTTTAGTGATACTTGATATGAAAGTTAGCTAAATTAGTCAGCTCACCGGAATTTATTGCGTTGGGTTCCATAAAAGACCAATTTAAATATTTACAACGTGGCAAAACAGCCAGAATAGTAGATGTAATTTCAATATTTTTATAAGCGAACCTTGTATCGGTTGAAAATATGGCTTACCTCACATGTAACAACTATTACACGAATTTGTATCATCTTACAGACTCGTACGATAAAGGAATCTCATATAGTGTTTTTCAGCTAATAATCGTTAAATTGATTGTTATGGTTGTGCACTTGCGAAATTGGACGTACACATATAGGAAAAGCGTAAATTGATTTGCCCCGCTGAAAAAAACATTGAGAAAGGAGAATTACAAAATTTTATCAGCGAGACTAGAAAATTGCAACTCTCTGCTTGGCAAAGGTCGCAATTTCTGCTGACATCGTATATATTCATGGCTTCTTCAAATTAATAAGAGCATTCGCATTTTCGGACTATGACCGAATAGTTTTCGTAAGAAGTGTTCACACAGTGACATATATTTGACACTCAGTTAAAGGTTCAAACTTCGGAACAGAGAATGGGCAAGCGTCTGCCCCCATAAAACCGTAAATATACCTCCCGGAAAGTTTTTCAAAACCAATAAGTACGTTTGAATTTTTTTATTTCAACTGTTCTTGAGGGATAGAATCATCAGTCCCCAACACCGAAACGTATTCTTTAAAAAGCCTATCGTGTCGTTTGGCCAGAGCGGTAAAAGCATGTTTTGACGAAATGGCTTTCTGCTAGAGATGCACGGCACCATAATTAAGCCGAACCGCGAGCCGCCAGTTGTATAAAAAACTGCCCATTCTATGTTCCAAAACTTATAAGTTCAAAGCTATAGTACGGCAGATAAGGCTTCCTTTTGAGTGAAAGTTTCTTCCTTCTAAAGCACATTTTGGAAAGTTTATGGACAAGTAACCAACCGCATCGTTGGCTTTTTACATTTAGTGCTGATAATACTATTAATACACATTTATATATTGCCTTTTGTTTGGCTCAACTGTCCCGGATGAAGATATGAGTCCTGCGATTCGAAATGTATTTGTAAGATTCTATATAGAAAAGATTTTCGCTCTATTTGGCTGTTAATGTAGCATTCACTTTGTTGAGTCAGTGAGGCATACCTTCTAAATTTTACGCCTAAGCATCTCGGAAGCCTTAAGATTTACTTGGATTGATTTAGAAAGATTTACCTTCAAGAATTTTATATGGCTGACCTGATACTTTAAATCTTGACTGCAGTTTAGGTCTATTGTTGATACGTTGAACGAAGTTAAGGAACAAACTTATTGTCCCATGTTATAATAAGGTGCTGAAAATGTTTTTGATACTGAAACTATACCATGAGGGAAAATCTACATTTCATGTTTCCGGGGCTTTTTTTGGTTTTGATATCTACCAGGAACACTGAAAAGCGGATGGAGAACATTCTTGTTAAAAGTGATATACCTCACGAATGGGATTCATCAGTGAACTCATTTGGGATGATGGTCATGATGCAACAATAGGCAAAAGAACCTATGGAACATATTTTTGGAGTTATTTAGAAAAAAACTGGTCCGATGGACGCAGTAAAATGTGTCACTGTGCACACCAATGAATGCTTGCTTTTCTTTCGCTGAGAAAATAGTAGTAAAAATACTCATTTGTGATTATCTCCGTTAATATATGTTTCCACGTTATAAATATATATGTGGAAGTCCAGAGTATTTTTATTGTGGAAAAATTGCAGATGTTTGGAAATTTGATGAAATTAAGAACGTTTTTTGTATCTCTATTGAATTCTCTTTTAACGATTACATATTGGATTTTGTGTCATATTCCTTAAGTTTATTTTTCTGTTTCAGGTTTTGATTAGAATAGCCTGTTACGCGAACGTAGTGGAAATGACGGGTGCTAATTTTGACGATGTTCTCTGTAAGTATTGTGTGAGATTATAGCAGTATACAAAATGTATTATCGTGTACCTAATCATGCTCTTCACAGACTATCTACCGCCAGAACAGTTTGTCTGTTGGTAAGTTGTAATCAACAGTGCATTTGGCTTGACCATGTTGTCGCAGGTGACAAAGTAAAAGTGAAATATATTTTTGTCCAGTATGCATGCGAGGCGCTGTGACGGTTAGTTGCGCAAATATGTTTGTAACTACCCGTATGGTGTGGAAACATATAATGCCCAAACTATTTCAATATTTACCCAAAAATGTTTTCGATTTAAAGTTTCAAATTGGGATGATAGTTACAATCCATTATTCTTGTCTGTTTGAAACCAACACCATAAAAAGGACATTGTGGTGGAAACGTTTACCAGTTTTGGGCTGGCCGTGTCCAAATAAATTTGTGCCGAAGATGTCTTTTTGGTTGATTTTGTATTAAGACTCATGATGGATCTGTATTTTGACACTTGCTAAAATAAAATTCTATTAAATATCACGAGTACATATATATACTACACGTTCCACCAAATCTAAATCTATCCAAAGTTGTGTTGACGAGTTCACTATTCCAACAAATTTTGATAAAAATTTTCGTACTGTGTTTTTAATCGAAAAATTATGCAAATCATGATGCGTCTAAACTTTTTTTGTGGTATTTCGTTCAATCTTGAGCTTAAAATTCCTGAAATATGAGTGCAAAGAGTGAAACGAGCATAGCGAATAATCCATAGTTTTACGCCACAGTGGTAAATTTGTGTGTGTACGTTTCTGAGTTTTTTGTGGGTGCCACACACAATTAAATTTCGGTTGCACCTATTGACTCACGCGATAGCTTATTCGAAGATTTAAAATCTCTATTTGTGCTTATTAGTTAGAGGTGAAAACATATTCCATCAAATTTTGGCTCTGAAAAATGGGCCAAGAGTGTCCAGGACGTGTCGGAAAGGGGCTCTACAATGCCATGAATTGTTTCTCTATATTGATGCAAATATTTGAGTCTGATTAAGGTAATTTTGTTGAACAAACAAAACTGTATAAGGCTGTATGCAATTTCTTGACACATTGCTCTTGTAAAATGCAGGATTATATTCATATGTGATTTAAATAGACCCATAAAACCAAAAGTACACGAAAACGGCAATATCTCGGTAACCACTTATTGGTCCCATTTTGTATAGCAAATCATCCTCGATGTAGCTGCGCATGGTGTGCTGCTAATGTCATTATCTATGCTGCAGTGTTGGGTAAATGTGTTTTAATGGGCAACTGATATCCAAAAATACATGAAACATCAATATCTCCGCAAACGCTTAAGTGGTCTCATTTTGTAGAGCAATTCATCTTCGATGTAGCTGCGCTTGGTGTGTTGCTATTGGCATCGTTTACACTGCAGGGTTAGATCAAAATGGATTTTTGGATGGAACTATGAGACACCAATAACACGAAAGCACCAGTATCTTTGTAACCGATCGAACTGTGTTGTATGGGTATAATTGGTCTCTTTCTATAGATCAATTGTTTATCCTTTATGTAGATGTAAATGATGTACTGTTATTTTGCATTGCTTATACAGCAGCTGCAAAGGTGGCGGTCATAAGTTTTGGACAGGTTTTTGAATTGGCCCATGAGAACTAAAATGCATGAAAACGGCAATATTTCAGCGATCGCCAGAGCTATCTGGGTGCTATTGTCTCATCTTGTAGAGTTGGCTTTCTACGTACATACGGTGTTCCCATTGCCGCTATTTACAAAACAGGTTTGGATCAAAATGGGTCCATGAGACCAAAAATACTCGAAAACCGTAATACCTTCGCAGCGGATCGAGCTATGTTCGTGTTGTAGATTTGTTTTTGTAGGTCAATTCATCCTATATATATTTACACATGCTACGCTGCTTTTATCTTTATTTGCGCTGCAGGGTTTGGTCAAATTGTTTTTGAATGAACGCAAGAGCCCAAATACGCAATACGTATAAGGCAACTATTTAAGCACTAGTGTCTCGCAAACAAGTGGAAACGGAGCTAGCATGGTCCCTAAGAAATATTCCCAGCATGAAATATTAGCTTTACTGGTGTTTGTGTGCTGCGATGCTATAGACCACCCATAACCCTTTAGACACGATAGTGCAACAACATGTTTCCGACTGTAATATCATCGTAGTCAGTGCGCTTGAAAACTTATGTAAGAATGTTTTGACGTTCGCGCACCAGCAAAAAAGTCGTTTTGGGAAGATAAGTTGGCATATCCTAAAATTCCATGTATACGACGCAGCAACAAAAGGTTTCCGAGGGCAATAGCATTGTATTCAGTGTGCTTGAATACTATATCAAAATGTTTTGGCGCTCGCACCCCGTAATAACAAGCCACAAACTAAAAAAAGCGATTCAGTGAGGATATGTCGGCAGGCCCTAAAATAGCCCACATTTCCCCAGAACGACATCATACAGCAACCATAGGTCTCTGACGACAACACCGTTGTGTTAAGCGCGCTCAAACACCTAAAGAAGGATTACATGACGCTCATACCCAGCAATAACACGGCGTGAAGCAAAAAATGATGTTATGTAACATGGGTCGACATTAGTTGGACCCATAGCGCCCCAGGGTATCGCCTGGCAAAAAGTGACGTAAAGCAAAGTTGTGCTCTTCTTGAGTCGATACCTTATCGCTGCGAAGTCTCCGTCTAGAGCTATACGTCGTGAAATATTAGTGTTGTGTGTTGCCACCCTACAGATCACCCACAGCCCTTTAATGGATGGCCAAATTTTCACCAAAGTGTGAAGTTTGACTCTTTTGGCGCCTATTTTGACCCGGAAGACGTGGTCGGTGTGTTGAGTGTCTAATGGAAGGGAAATATTTGTGATCAGATAAAAATTATGAAGATCCATCCATCCGGTGAAGAGTTATGGTATCCACAGACTGACAAAAAGAAATTTTACCATTTATGCCGTTAGCAAAGCTATAGGAGGAAACTCAGCTCGTTTCACTCCCCCCGTTCAAAAATAACTGACATTGGCCTCATTTTCTAAAAGTGGGTGCTCAGCATAGATGTTTGCGTCGCTCTAAACTACATGTTGATCACTCAGAATACACCGCCTTGGCAATGGGCCAAAGTACTAGATTAAGAACGCAGATGTTGCACTTTTTTATCTCAACATGGTTATAGCTGTTTGTTTTTAGTATTTTGTGATAGACGGATTGGCATGTGTCAACGATTCTGAGTGGCGTTCCCTAGCCTCGTGCTGTGTTAAAGTTGTGGTTCGATGTATTTAGCGGAAATGTCACTGTTCATTGATGGAAACTTGTTGGAATCTGACAATAATCAGGCTGTTTTGAAACTCTACAGCACATTGAATTTTTGTTTGTTTTTTAGCAAAATCGGACGTGGTTTTCGTCAATTTCTATGCAGACTGGTGTCGTTTTAGCCAAATGCTAACACCTGTTTTCGAGGAAGCATCGAAGCCTTTTTCAGTAAGTCCAAAATGGTTGCTTCAAGTAATGGCGTTCGGGAATGGATAATTGCTAGTATTTGTCAAATTGGTGTGTTTTGAAAATTACACAGACTGTGGTAAATATATTGCAGTAGTCACATTGAATATTTTTGCAATTTTCGACCACGGTAATTAATGCTGCGCTTATGCCGTGCAATGGTTTTAACACAATTTGAGTTCTGTAGACATTTCAAGCTTAAACAGTAAACTAGCAATGATACGGACATCCGCTACTATAAGTTAGGAACTTTATTTCTTCGGCGCAGCCGAAATTACAAAATTATGTATAGGGTATCATTAGATTCTCCTAAATACCGGCTTTAATTTGAGCCCGGACCGGTCCCGCTGTACCCACTTTTAGGTACCCTCTGCCATGGGAAACACAGGATAACACCCCGAATGGCGTTGGATTCCCCTTGTCGAGACTAACCCAAAAATGTACATAAATCCCCAGAAAAATATACCCTGAACCCGCGGGAGCCGTTTAAAACACTCTAATCTGGAAAAATTTGGCATGGACCCTCCACCAAGAGCCAACTTCCCCCTGTCGACCGAATATGGTCCTGTTACATATTACTATGCTCGGACGGATACGCGGAGTCCGAATACGTGACATATGGAGCATTTGTCCATCTTTGAGAGGATGGCACCCTCTTTTTTACCACTTTGCCCTCGCTTATTTTATTTTGTTTATACAAGCCGCATCTTTGAGTACACAAATGACTGAATCAGCATTATATATATATAAACTAAATATTAAATTTATATTAACGCTTAAGCGTCGGTTTCTAGTAGCCTCTATTGACCACGGCTTAATTTAGCTTGCTGCGTCTGCTAAGTAAGTAAACGCCGAGTAGTATTGTACGAGGTTCTAGGTTCTTGATAGAAAGTTCGGAAAGCTTATCAGTACAGGTATAGCGGTAAAGCTAATATAAATTTAATATGGAATCTGTAGTTTTATATAAAGTAACAGTAGCTTGCAAATATCGTTGACGTATCTTAGAAAGCCGATGCGCATATTCGCATTGTGACACGATGCTTATACTAGGGTTGTATCCAGTTTGTTTAAAACTACGTTACATCTATAGCTTAACTACCAATTTTATTAGGAAGCTTCTAGAACATAGACATAAAATTGGTCCAAATATGATCGGAATTCGAGGTCATAAGACTGTTTGCGGAAAGGCTCAGAAAATGGGGTCAAATCGCTGAATAAGCACTTTAACGGAAAGAAAATTCAAAATTTCAAAATTTTAAATTTTAGTATTTAAGCAGACACGCACGAGCTCTGCAGCGTTCAGTATGACTGTGGCAGCGCTGAGTGCGGTCGTTTTGCAGATCGCCTCTGTCGCTTTCTACCGGCTTTGGTGTTCAGTTTTGTTAGTTTATTTTACTTGGCTTTCATTTTGGCTTGGCGAATGGATGGACGCGCGCGATGGATGTCGACCGCCGGAACGAATGTGTAGACAGGGAGGTTGTTAGGGTAGCCGTATATTCCTGCTAGGTAGATACAAAGCTTACCAGTTAGCCCGTAAGGTTGAATAGCGTGGTAGTAGGCGTATTCATGTATAGCGTTTTGCCTCCCCTGACCATACATACTTTTTTACATGATAGCCCTTCCCGTCCTAGCTTCTTGTCCCGCAGATCCGAAGCCATGGTTAGCCACTCACACGATTAGGTCAGACTCCCGGAGTCATGGCGAACCTCCCTCGGTCATTGAGTTAGGGCACAAACGAACGTGACACTCGTTTAGAGATTTATTTTTACGTGATTCCCTGAGTCGAGTTAGGATTTAGAAATATATTCTTTGAGCCGCCTGAGGTTAAACAAATTTCTGGTTAAAAATTAGTAGAAGAACTCCGGATCATCCGTGGACATATCACTCTTGTCAAGCATTCGTCAATGGTCTTATTCAAGGTTTCATTTGTTTTTCTCGTTTCTTTGGACACAAGTTTGTCCGCCGGTCTTGCTATTTTGTGACAAGGAACCTAGAACAAAAGTATTTATTGAGGGACCAAGCTACCCAAGAAACTCAGTCAAGTTTTATTAATAAGGCAGTAGTGCTGTAGGCACCGTATACACGCTGAAAAGTTGTATCAAACCACAAGCAGACATACTGATTTAACGCCCCGTGAGCGAGACAGCTCACCTAGGTAGAAAATTTGGCCTATCTCGATAACTATCCCAGGAATTTGGTTAAAATTTTACCCACCTCTCGAGAAGGATCCGAGCTATTGATGTGATACTTAAAACGTTCAAACATCGCGTCGGAATCATAAACCCGACGACCTTGAAGGGGCTTGCCCCCACTAAAATAAGTAAATTGAAATATCTTAGGATCTACTCCAGGAATTTAGCTATAACTTTGAAAGCTTCTTCGTAGTAATGCCTGTTAACGAATGCAACTATAAAACTCATCGAGTTCGCGCCGGAACCCCAAACGCGACGGCCTCGAAGGGGCCTGTCCCCATTGAAAACGTAAAATTAAAATATTTTAAGATCCTCTCCAGGAATTTTGTTGAAACCCTCGTCGTTTCTTTGTAGGAATGTCCGCTACGGGACACCATCCTAAAATCCGAAATTAACAAGTCGGAATCACAAACTCGACGACCCGACCACCCAAAATTTTAACTGTTTATAACTTAAAATTCCCTCCAGGATTGATTTTTATCATACAAATAGAGGCCCGTTAGGCCTTCCATTTGAGCTATCGAACCCGGCAAAGCCATGACCCGTTCAAAAGTTGTAGAAAAATTAAACCCGAGCAGCGCAAACGCCGCTGCGGTTTTGCGCAGAAATCGCAGATTTTCTCTCCCGTATGAGCATATTTATAGTTAGGTTTCGGTTTAGCTTTTATACACATTTTTGCAGGTTTTCAGCTTTAGTTCCCCTCTCTCTTTCTCTCTAAGTATAGTCATCAATGCAGCACACAAGCCGTCGGAGACTTGAATCTCCGATATACGAACGCTGCAATGAAAATATTAAATTTACCAGGGTTGCTAAATTTAATAGCAGTGGCAAAGTTTTAGTAAAGCAAAATCGCAGGTGTCGCTAGATGCGTTATCGGGTCTATCGGGTCTTGGCCCGACGGACCAATTTTTGTGAGGACCGTTGACCCGGTCCTAGTAAATCGATAAAAAAGGTCAAGCCCAGGCGCAAAATTTCATAGAGAAAGGCTGGCAAATTAGCGAGAAATCGAGAATAATAGGTTTTCCCCAGCCCCTATTGAATTAGATTAGGCACCGCGGTTGAACACTAGGAAACTGAGCAGTTCAGGGATACGAACCGAGTGAAATACGGTAATAAAATTGTTACGGTTGTCCCGACAACCGGGGCCTCCGCTTACTGACTCGTTTAGAATTTTTAGATTTACGAGTAGAATCTGCCAATAAATCAACCGAAATTTTAGTACCAAATAGAGCTCTTTTTTAAGTTAAAATAACGTAAGTTTCAGTACCTTTAGGATAACGCCGATGACCTATGAGACATTGCTACGAATAGTTCTCGTTTTCGTCAAACCTGTAGGTACCGGAACACAATTTTAGCTCCCCCTATGCCCCAAAGATGGCATAAAATTTGTATAATGATAACGCACAGCCGCTTTCCGGTATTAATTAATTAAACCCAGGACAAATTATAGATTGTGTCGTAAGTTAGGGACTCGCCCGAGCTTGTCCCTTACCGCTGTCTAGTAGCAATAATGAACGATTCGATCGCTCTAGGACAATATCCAACTTTATTAATCGAGTTAAGTACGTAGTGAATTAGTGCAGAAAATCAATTAAGCACACCAAGTTTGTTAGCCCGTTTGAACTCGTAGGAATTAAGAACGCTCCAGAAAGGTTCATTACTTAGGTAGTGGCCTACTTGCACGTTTTAGCGTATCGTTTAGTGTCTTAGGACGAATCAACAATACAAATCCATAGAATTAGGAGTTAAGCCCAAGCGTATATCACTCAAATCACATGTATAACCCGCATAGTAAATTATAGCAATAATTGTTGGATGAGGAAAAGTTGAAAAGTTAGAAGAGTTTGTCCCAACCTTAGTCTACCGGGACCCACGCGCGATTTATGAGATAAATCTACTCGATCATTTTAAGCATCGTTATAGCTCATGTTTGTGGACTCGAAAAGTCTGTCTTTGGCAGTTATCTAGGTCATAGATGAGCCTCAATTTAAAACCAAGTTTTAAAGTTTTGTTACCGGGTTCGAGAAATGATTTTATAGGGAATTAGAACCGAAATTCACCAGTCAAGTCTGTATAATGCGCTGAAATTATCATCTATTTATGGTCAAGCATCGTTATAGCTCATGTTTGTGGACTCGAAAAGTCTGTCTTTGGCAGTTATCTAGGTCATAGATGAGCCTCAATTTAAAACCAAGTTTTAAAGTTTTGTTACCGGGTTCGAGAAATGATTTTATAGGGAATTAGAACCGAAATTCACCAGTCAAGTCTGTATAATGCGCTGAAATTATCATCTATTTATGGTCACTGTAAGTATGTATGCGAGTAGAAAAAAAGAAGAAAAAATGCTATCATACCATTGTCGCATCATAGTAGAATGATATTTTGCCGTATGTTAATCCAATCGCTAACTTATTATATTTACCAATGCTTACTTATCATGTACCATAGTCTCGTGATTAGGACGAGCAAGATTGAGTCTCGCAAATTTCCCATTGTGCGCTTTGTACCGTATGCCTAATTTGAACACACCCGCTACATTACCGCCTTTCGCTTACCTGAACCTGCTGTTTTGTCGGAGTACCGTTTATTAGCAATCATAGTGCCGAGCGAATAGTTAGTTGAATGGCGCGTCTATATCGATAACTAACCGTTGTCCGATCCATATTACTTACCGGTATTTGCTCTTGATTTGACCCATTGTTAATAAGTAAGGTGAGCGCAGCTGTCATTAGAAAAGGCTTCGCAGTACACACCGTGGTTTGAATCAGCTGTGAGAGTTCCGTGAAAAAGGCGATGACTCCGCAACTAACGCGTTAATCACCCTGCTCATTCTTTTAATAGCGTACCATATTAGTTACATTGTACGTGTTGTATTCGCCCGTACAATATGTTTATGTCTATATCCAAATTTCGACTCATCAATAAATGCTCAATCAAAACCAACTGTGTCCAAGTGTTTTGCTGAGCCTTAGTAGCGATAGATATTCACCCAAAGGGGTTTGAAATCCGTCACCCCTATCGACGACCCACGTTCAGGTTTGACACGCGCATCGAAGAAGCAAACCTTAGCGTGACTCGCCGAGTCAATTGTATATTATTATTATGTGAGTGCGACTAATTAGGAAAAGTTACCGCCCCAAAATTAAAACTCATGCTGAACACCCAGAATAGGAAATTACACGCGCGCATCCGACGCTAAACGTCTAGGGATTTGTCGGACCCTAGTGTGGGCCACTGGCTAAAGAAATTAATCGTTTATGAAAGTAGGAAAATCAATCCAATCCAAATACTGCCTCAGTACACTTCCGGGGTTAAACGCGGATAGGGAAAAGCGGAACAGCCTCTTTGGCGTGTGAGCAGGTTACGGGCCGAGCTCCCTGGGGACCTCAAAGGTAATACCTCTTAGGCTACGTGCGCAACCCGTCCGGCAGGATCAGAACACATCCTGTGAAGCGCTCCTGCGGCTTGCTAAGCTACGTTATTTCTTGGGCCTGACCCGAATAAATGAAAATTTGAGAAATAAAGCCCATTAGGTCCGCCCTTGAAGTCATGATAGCCACGGTCGTATTTGCATTACGTTTGTGGAAGTACGTAATGCAGTAGCGTCACGTCGATGTAATACATATGTTGCATCGAAAGCAACGGGTTAAAATGATTCAAAACCCATAAAAGCCTAGTGCTATCTATTTTGGCGGAAAATGCTACGTTGGAGTATCAAGCTAACCAGTTACAAGAGCAGTAACAGGATTTATCAAGCTTTACTCTACAGTGGAAAACGAGCTAAAATTTCAACCGTAAAAATTTTCTTATTTCTGTTTCAAATATATCCCAATTCTTTGTCTGGTGGCTTCGTAGCTTGTGTCTTGCCTTTTTGTAAATTTTTGAGCCAAAGATTTCATTGCAACAAGCTGCAGTTATGTTGAATGTTCTTTCACGGTTTTCGATGATAAACTTCGGGGAGGGTTTAAAAATAACGAGAGAATGGTAATTTAGGTTTGGACATCACAAGCCCAGTGTTCACTCGCAGATAATTGTGTGTTTGCGGGGAACGTTTCAAACTCTGGCTCATGGTTGGAAATCAGTTCTCTCGCAAAAAGCATTCAACAGTAACGTTGTTGTTTTTGTCGATGCGAAAACTTGTCTGTCGATTTTTGAAACGGAGCGGGCGCAGTTTCCACAAAGTCCGCTGGGTGGAAATCCCAAAAATATAATTGTCTGTTTCTGTCATTCATGACACATCTTCGTGTGGATGTTTTTCGATAAATTGCTTTATTCGATAGCAAAAGTGATGTTTCCTGTATTTGAGCGTGAATAGCTGCCAGCCTGTCTTCGGGGTCAAAATGGCAAACACAGGTTTTTAAGGGTTCTTTGCCAAATTTGTCATACGGGTACCAGATTTTGACAGCCCACATCTCGCGACAAAGACTTCGCATTGAAAAACAGAGACCACTTTCAGAACCAGCTCATCGAGATCTGCAACATTGCTAACCTTGACGTTTGCCTGGGATCACTTCTTCGGGCGCTCTGGGCTATATGGCTCGTTTATCCTTTGACAGAATATCGATGTTTCAAATGTCGGCTGTTGTTGCGTGTTTTTACGTTACAATGAGTGTCTATTGTGGTGTAAAGCACGCCGAATACGATGTTTTTGCTATGCAGAGTCCAACTTGACATTATATATACCTTTTCATAGGGTTTCAAGGGGTTTACGTCCGATGAACATGATTTCCAAAATGTAGTGAGTTTTCATCTGCTTGGCTACTTATTGCTGGTATGGTATATCAAGGTTGGTCTATATAGGCTGTTCGCCACGCTGAATACGATGGCTTGATTATCTAGTATCTGACACAAATAATTCGTACCATTTCATAAAATTTTGTGGGTTTAGGGTTAGTGAACCTACTTTCCAGAATATGGTATGTCTTTGAGTAGTCTGTTTACGTATTGCTTGCAGCGGATCATGAATGGTCTATTATAAGTTTTTAGGCATGCTGGATATGATCGTACAGTTATCTAGAGGCTGGCACGGACACTTGTTGCTATCAGTTGTTTTCGGTTGGTTGTAGAGTCGACGAGGTTTTAGGATTTTCAATGTGTTCAAGGTTCCAGAGGTCCTAGTGTTGTATATACATCAAACGCAACGCCTGTTACAAGGTGATTTCTCAAAATTACCACTTGACCAAACCACACTTGCTCCGTTTCACCCTCGCTTGTGAGTTGTATTATGTGATGTCTTTCCTGAGTGATACACACCCTAAATCTTACAATGCCCTCGAGAAATAAAAAATGTGGATGTTTTTGTTGAAAATAATTCCGGATGGGCGCCAATATGTGAGCGCTACTACGACTTTTTCGGTCACAACCAAACGAAAAATTTAATCAGGAAGAAACTTCTCAATAACAAGTCGTTTGATCTAAATGGGCATTTAAGTATGCCACGTGCCCCTACGCCTAATTGAGGTTCTGTGGTAACTTTTCTTAGTTGACATGTTTTCCACTCTAAGCCAGTTTTGTTTCAGGATCCATCGAAAGTTGTGTTTGGAAAAGTCGACTGTGATAGACATCGTAAGTGTTACGACAGTATGTGAAGGGGTAACCAACATTGTATAAATTTGCATAGCCGATGCATTTATTATGTTCTCTAACCTTGTGGACTTTGGTTTTGCTGTTTCGAGATTGGACTTCACTAGCATGTGCCAGTTTTAGTTTATATTTACTTAAACAGCTTTAAGCAAACAACAATGATCTAACATAGTGTAATAATTTAATTCTGTAACGAGTGAACAGTAAAGAGTTGTTATTTTGATGAAATTCGTTAAATCGTAATTGCTTTCAAAACTTCGCTCAACCGAAGTTGTTGTTAGGTTCTCCTAGAAATGAAACTATGTACACTCATAGCTTGAAGTTCTGGATTCAACGTTAGCGGAGAATTTGAATAAAATTGTAATTTTGGACAGGAAGCCCTCTATAAAAAAGTATGTGCTGAAATGTTGAAAATGTGTGCTGTAACGAATTTTGATATCTGGAGTCAGTCTATATACGTTATGCTGGAATCTGATGTGTATAATATAATATAGGTAAGGTCAGATAACTAATGCTTAAATCAGTCAATTGCATAGGCGCCGCCGATGTATTAACTGAATTTATGAAGTGCGATATAATTTAACTTCTTTATTAGTTAATCTCAGTTTAGCTATGCTATGTATATGTATATTTGTAATATGCTTCTTTAGCAAGGTGCGTTGTCTAACAACAGAACATGTGTATATCGAAATCGGAAAAAATGTAAAGGTTTAATTTGGAAGTAAATTTCGCTGTACATACAGATATGATTATAAGTAATAGTTGTAGCATAGGCAGCAATGCGTTCAAAGAATTGTACGCACGGTTTGTGACGAGTTCAAACGAGTGCGATAGCACGAGTTTGAACGAGTTACCGTGCGTACAAATCTTTGAACGCACTGCTGCCTATGCTACAATTGACTTGTTATATAGCTTAACGTGCATTCAGACATTTGTATGCACGGCTTTCACTATATACACTATATTACAAGTATAATTATGGGTTTGTTTAGTGTTCGAGTTGGTTCTTGTATTTATTTTGTAATGTTGCTGCATATATATTAGTGTAGCTACGTACTTTGTAATAATAGTTTGACTCATGTTATAACGTTACAAAAGTTGATTAACTAAAACACTCACTATCTATGCCCCCTGTCACTATAGAGTATAAAATGTATATCTGGAATATGTATAATTTTGAGGTAACGACACTTTCTTACGATGTGTGAACAATTCGGAAAAGATTTTGTAGCGGCTGAAATAAACATTATTGCTTAATTGACTTGTTTGTCCGAGCGTAGTGTAAAGTAGTGGAGATTGTGTGTTGCAGGGGTGAAAGCTTTTAAATTCCTTGTGTGTGATCGGCCATAACTCGGAACGACTTAACCCATTTCTATGACCTTGGGCATAGTCGATTTACCGTGTACATCCCCGAGCGTTTTTTGATTTGAGGTGTGGTTCCGGGTTCAGAGGTCAAAACGAGGGGGTTTTACCACATTTTAGTACCTTTCACAGAAGCAAGGTTATTTTTATCGTTTTTTCTCTAGTTTGTTTTATTTCATAGTAAAATAACAAATGCCGATGCCTCTTTTGTTTTTGGATTAAGGCTCCGGTGCCTTGAACCGAAATTCGAAAGTTTGTTTTGACGTCCTGAGCGGCTAAAAAGTTTCATTTGACAGTTTTCGGGCACGGGACCTCATTGCCGGTGTTGATTTTGCTCTGCGATCCATGGGTAAGAGGGTATTGCGCCTCCATGGTTCCTCAATCCAAATTTACTATTTTTATTGTGACGTCCTGTGATATGGCTTGCACTTGGGGGGTGGGGGTTTGGGGCATGAGAAACACATTGTAGACCCATTGTATGGCACCCCCATTGTTCGGGGTTTTTACCCCATTTTAGTACCATTCATGGAAGCAAGCTTATTTTTATCTAAACTTTCGAGTAAATGCCGGTGCCTCTGTTTTGTTTTTCGATTAAGGCTTCGGTCTGGAGTTGTAAGGGTTGAGGTCGTGGTTCCTCGACCCAAAATTCGAAAATTTGTTCCTTATGTCTTGGGCGGCTAAACATTTCATCTGGAGGTTTTCGGGCATGGAAAATTCATTGCCGTTGTTGATTATGCTCTGCGACATACGGTTCCGTGGATAGTGGGGTACGGCGCCCCCATGGTGCTTTGATCCAAAATTCCTAATTTTATTGTGACGTCCTAGAAGGCGGATAGCTTGCACATGGGGGTTTTAGGGCATGAGAACTCATTGCCGGTAGTAATTTTGTTCTATTAGCGCGGTATTGCATATCGACGTATGCTATCGAGAGCTGATTGGTTGTGCACACAAAAACGTAAGTGTACCTATGCTTCACTACGCTCTGCAATCTCGATAGAGTTATATACTAGTTTAGAACAAATCAACATAATAAGGAATGTGTTTGCTATTACAGTGTAATTGTGGTTGCTAACAATCGAGCGCTATAATTGCCTATTCATAACGTTCCGAAATGGGTCAACTCTGAGCGATATTATATGTCCTGTACTTCGTTCAGTTACGTATTGCTAAAATAGGATGGAATTTGTCCCTACTGGTAATAATCCGACAAAATTTAGTTAAAATTTTCATTGTGCCAAAGATGTTAGCTAAAACAGTAGTGACGACACTCCTATTGATTTGTTCACCAAGTAGGAATGGTTTCAAAACTATAGCTTTAGGCCAAGGCCAATATGAGTCCAAAGTTTGCAATTTTTAGTCTGAGCTTTAAATTATGAATAAAGCTTAAGTCGAAAGGCTGCGCTAAATGTTATAAGTTGCATATTTTTCTGACCACGTCGGATTACATCCAGTCAGGGTTCTCTACTTTAATTCCGAAGAACATTCTGTATTAATTGTCGTAACTACCGATTCTGGATTTATTTGGTGGCTTCAGTACCTTGAGATAACTCGAAAATTTAATAAAAAGTAACCTAAAACCCTAAAGTTTTAAAACAGATTTGTACTGTTAATATTGAAGAATCACATATTATTAACGTTTCATTACACAAAGATATGATATGAATGACGTGGTGCCCAGTTTCTATTATTACATATTTTCAAATTTTTTACGGGTTCAGTCCCAATTTCCGAAACGTTTGTCGGTCGCCGCGATACACACCCAACATATATTTCCTTACGTGACGGTTTATTGCGCGTACAATTCGTTTGACTGATCTTTCATTTACTTCACTAAAAATTAAAAGATAACTATAATTAATTCTTGTTACACTGTTACTATCGTTGGCACTATTATGCCAAGGAGGTATGGGCAAAACTTTTTTATAGCTAAATGACATTTAATCGGGCCATACATAGCTGTTTATGATAATGTTTTTGCTTTTCTGCTTTGCACCAAACATGGATGCTTGTAGTACTACACAGACAGCTTATAACTATTATCGTCCAAAAGTTCTCTTCGGTGTTACCGCATATTTTCCAAGGTTCCTTGGGATGTATTGAACACCGCCTACCTGTTTTAATAAGTACGTCAATTTGACAGTATGTAAGTACCACCAATTAATCGTGTCGGCGTATTTGTGTCCACAGAACTTTTGGTACACTCAACACTAACTGAAAACTTTGTTCGGACGAACCCCAAAGATCCTTGACGGTACATCAAATAATTCCATCTTGATATACCTTTAAGTTAAGGGATGAGGTCGTGTGGCAGGCTGTTATGCAATATTTTCAAAATTCACTCTTGCTTTTACTAATTCATTGTTAAAATACTGATAACGATGCATAACATCACTCATGGTAACATATCGATAGTTTATTTTACATGAATCTGTTCTATCAGTATACATATCAGCAGTGAGTTAAAAAACAAATGTACATTATTCGCCCAGAAAGTTCTTCTAATCTGAGCATTACAGTATAACTTGATGCTGCTCTGAAGCCGTTGTGTTAACAACATTACTAAATTGTCATACAGTTAATCAAAGTAAGATTAGTATGAAGTTAGTACCTTATGCATGCAAGTAACTACATTATGCGTTGTGAAAATAGATTTGATCTCTTTATTCAACCTTTCTACAAGAGGCATGGAATGATGCTGTCTGGTGAGTCGCAGATCAACAGGATCGGCTAAATAGAGAGTGAAATCAAAGAGACACAGTCGACAAAGGTTTGCTGATTTCAAACTACACACGTCAAACGACGAAACTTTCCTTTTTAGCACTGATACCGATTGCGGTCTTTTACTTAAGCAAAATTCCTGCGATCGAATCCACTATGAACTCAATAGTACACATATACCACTTATATAGTCTCATATGGGTGTTCTTTCGATTAGTCCCAGGCCCGAATTGATTGATTATATAGGTACAGTGACAAATATAATACGATTAAGGTCAGCTCCACCAGCCGGTTTAGAAAATAACCATTTCGAAAACTTTTATGACAAAAATTTTCGATTTATTGGTTACTTAGGCTTAAGCATATTACTTCACATAAATGCTACATTATTGATCAGCACAGTCAATAGTACTACAAAAAGTTAACAATAGCGGAGACATTAATTATAACGTAAAATTTGTTTCTAAAATCAAACTCTTATACAGGCTGTGTCGTCGTAGAGAAACTAAACCCAAGTCTGACGTTTGGCCTAAGCTAAGTTTCATATATGAGCTGTATCTTAAGGCACCCAAATCCACCGGACGTAGTAGTTATTATTGCTATGTTTATGCTCTTCAGCCTCACTTGGACCAAATGTGTAAATACCGCTGGAGGAAACTAGTATTGATCAAGACGACAATTATAACGGCACACCTGTAAGGACCATTCTTTTTGCTGTGCGTATTGGTACATAAAGGCGGATATGATTTTGATCAAATTACCTGTTGCCAAGTGCATTTTGATATTCTGGATACGAGATCGTTGTGTTCCTTGCTGATTCTATTTCGAGATTAAGAATCAGATAGCAAAAAACTGCTAGCCAGGTAATAAACATTGTGTCAATTAAAATTAAGTTTAAGTTCAAAATTCTAATAACGGTTTTTGCATAATTTTGAATATAGTTCTATGAAACATCTCATGCATGAGTAAACCCAAGGTTCCATACCGTACCATCCCCTCATGTCACCAGCGATTGGCGATAGCTTGTTCGGTGTTCCAGCCATCCGTCAATATATAACAAACATAAAATTGGTGTTAGGGGCAACGCCTCCAAAACATTAAGTAACAAAAAATTGCCTTATTAACAATTACTTCAAAACATTAAGTAACCGATTTGTGACCATTCGACATTTCAACTTGAAAATTTGTTTTATTGTCGAACGACAATTACCCCTTTTAATGGTTTAACACCTGCATATCACATGTAATGTTCGCGAATTATGCTGGACTAAACTTAAAATGACCCCGGTGGCCATCCTATTTTGTCTAGACGATATGTAATCGAAAATAATTTTTACAGAACAAACAGGGAATTTGGCACGGTTTTTCGTTACCCAAATTTGGATAAGGTTTAATCCAACTGCCAGAAATTAATATCTTGGGACAAAATTTTACGATTCGTTATTAATAGAAGACGTTTCACTAATAATTAGAACATTGACTAATTCAGGATTCGCTTCTGTTCGCCAACACGAACGTTGTTAAAATTTTTAGTTTCGGCATTCGCGAACATTCCCGTCACAAATGAAAATGAACAAATTTTTGTTCACAAAACCAGTTAGATTTTCTGTAAATGTTCAAGTGTGCGAACAAACAATTTTCATATTTTAAATTTTCAACAAATTTGTACAATCATTAAATTATTAACCTTGAATCATAGTCGAATGCGAAATAGAAAAGAATTTGTTCGCGAACAATTTCGCCCATAAAATGTTCACTAATAAATTGTAGATTCAAACACAGCGCGAGCACGATTAATAAGTCATTATCTCCAACGCAAGTTTAATTTTAAAAAGCAAATGTTTGTAAACATTTGATGCTTGGTGATTTTAATCATACATGCTCACAGTCATGTTACTTGCGTATTTTCCTTTGACAAAATAATTTATACAAAAATAAATTTGTTTAAGAACTACGTTTGTGAACAACATTTGCTTAAGAATTTACGTTTGGATTCGCGAACAAATTTTTTTATACGTTTGCGTTCACTAATAAGTTTAAAAATTCTATATTTCAAATGTTGAACAACATGTTTAAAATAGTTTCCACCGCTGAGTTATTGGACCCCATGTGTCGAGCGATGCCTCCCTGTAACACCGTTCACGAACAAAACGCATTAATTAAAAACTCACAAAATTATGTTTTCATCAATTTGTGGATTTTATTAATGAATTTGCGAACAAAAATTTACACATTTCATATCACCTTACATCTGTTCTTAAATGGCTTTTACTACATTATGTAATCATAAAGAAGCGGTCTGTTACAAAAAATATGACAATTTAAACAATAGGATGGTAGGTCATTTTAAGTTTAGTTGTGCATTACGCTAACTATCGTTAATAAAACGAAATGTGCATTACACTAATTATCATTAATAAAACGAAATCTGTTAGCGTCGAAAAAATGCGGAGTGCGAGTTGCCAGCGCTGTGCATTGTGAAACGAATTTGTGGCCAAACAGCAAATAGGTGCATTGTGTTAGCGATCAGAAATTGCTCTGTTATTCAACCAGTCGCGCTGCGTTCGCGAACGGAAATTTTTGAATTTGGAATTGGCTATTACAATGAATGCTTTGTTCGGTGACAGCGTTTTGTACCTAGTGTCAAGATAGGATGGTACGGGGTGTGTCTTAAGGTTACTCATGCATCAATGCAGCTAATAAACCTTTCGGCGGAGGTAAAAATTAATTAGCCACATAGAAAATTTTGGAAAAATATTTTATATAACCTAAGCGCTATGTGCTCTTTTTTTCGTTCTGATAGCTTTTATTTCCATAAATTCTCATAGGAGAGGGGTTTATTCTGCTATGGTTCGGACACACCGTCTCCCTAAAAGCAATCCTGATTCGCCTGGGGCGTAGCCCGACACTTCTTTGACCCTTGTGCGTAGACCGGCTGACCGAGCCGAAAGCATTCCTCCACGAAGCACCCGCTATCCCCCTGGGACCTCGGACCAAATGAATGTATGCTTATTTCTGTGGTTTTGTCATTTACGAAAATGATATACCACCATTACCTGAGTTTATATATACAAGCTTCCGCTTCAGCTATCTAGGAAGCGAGAAATGTTTTGAAGTAGAGCCTGAATATTTAATAGTAGCTGTAAAATGCGTCAGAGCTCCATACAAATTTAAAAAAAATAACCCTGTTCAAAAGAATCGGGGATCGGTAAGGTGTTGGTCTATTTCGAACAAGAAATATTCATCGTTAGACAGCTATCCAATTGTTCTGTGTTGCTCCCGGTTTTGGAATGGCGCTCTACTCTTAGCACGTACAGTATTTTCTGCAAAAAACGATATATTTTATCAATAAATGATACTACATATGGCGTGCCAATGCCTTGGGTAACTGAAAACTCAATTGCAGCATTGCCAGCCATGCGTTCAAAAATTCGTATTGGAGGTCGAGATTAATTTGATATTGTTCGTTTGACACGGTTTACAATAGGGTTCACAAATTTCTATGTGCATAAGTTACTATAATTTTCTAACATTCTACGACCATTATTTCTGGCACGTTGGCTTATGAAATTTCATGACACTAAACCGCACAGTTTAACTTTCTATCTTATTGTTTCAAACAGCTCACACTGTTGTTTACGAGTATGATCGATTGGAAAAGGCTGTTTAACTTGAAACACAAAATTATTTGTTAATTATTTATATTATAGTTGTCAATTATTATGCCTGGGATAAACATTACATGCATACACAATAGTGATTATTAATAGTGATTATTTTGTAAAAATCAGGAAATGAACCCTGCTAATAACCGCGTTCATTATTATCCCTTCGGTAGTAGTAGTTTTGGTGAACACAAACGAGATTCTAACGAATCTAAATTAGAGTTCCCGTTTGACTGATCATTTTGCACGTTTGTTTGCGTTCATCAACTGAGATACTTAATTGGACAGCAATGTACGTGGTTTATGAGTAAATAAAAGCATGCGGACAAGAAACACTACAAATGGTTTCATTCTACGCGAACACGGTCAATAAATAGCGACCTAATTCTTCGAAGAGCGAGCGCAAATAGCGGTCTATGTGCTCTTTTGACGCAAATCGTGATCTGTACGTAGGAAACATCATGACCTTAGCTCGTGCATTTTTTGTTTACGGTGTCGAGTATACTATTGGCTACCATTTTTTGCGAAACAACAGTAACGGACACTGTATCAGTAGCTAATGCGGAATATTATTTAATTGTGTTGTTAGGTTTTGAAGATCTCCATATTTGTATCTAGAAAATTTGCAGATTGACAAGATGGTATGCCACATACAATAAACAATACTATTAAAAGACACAGTCTTTTTGACATCGTCGGAAAATGACAACAACCCTAGCTAACTACCGTTAAATTTTTTGAATCTCATGGGGCGTCTAAGAGGGGGTTTGTGTATGTGTGGAGCACATAGGCTCCAACCGCGGGGGGAAATTATAAGGCTGGCACACACGCACTAACCTGACATGACCAAAGAACGACCAAGGTGTAGGCACCTACAGTTACCCACGTGCAATACTGCGGTCAGTAGATCGGCCAAAATCTGACTGTTGATAAAACTGTTGTCTTCAAAATTGCTCAAATTTTATTGGCTTGTTTCCATATCAGACCCAAACTTTTCGAGTCTCCGTAAGAGGCTCTGTAAATTTTTATTTCAGAGCAATTCAATTCATTTAATGTTTAAGAACAATTGAATTGAAAATATCCGCAAATCAAAATGATCTTTGATTCAAAAATAGTTAAAACTACACTTAAAATATATAAGTGCTACAATCCTCAGAACGGGAGACAATGCGCAAAATTAATATTTTATGATTATGTCACCCGACCGGATACAGCTGTATAGCAACCTGGTTTGCCCCTGAAACTAAAAATCGATACGGCTTTCCTTAGAATAATTCAAATATTCCCTGTTCAAAAGATCAGTATATGATGGCAACAAATACCGCCATAATTTCTCAAAAATGTACGGTAAAACCTGAATATAATATAGTTCTGTAATTGTAAGCTGCAATAATATATACGTTATTCGCATGAACGTGACAGCTTTAAGCATGACAAAATGCTGTCTAAATCGACGTATAAAGTCAAATAAAGATATAACTCAAATGTTTTCGTTGGATATGCTATGCTAAATTATAATGAATTACATATTGCAATTTCTTTGTATATTACATATAATGATTCTGTTATGTATGGTAATTAAATTTAATAATAGTTATGACAAGAACAGCTAATGCGAAAACTGCGCTAGCGATGGTAACTAACCAACTGTAATAGAAAAACAATGAACCATGTATACTACATAATTAAGAACAAAATTCTAATTTAGAAAAACTAATTTTGATTCTTGTCATATTATCATTTTTCATAACTCCGGTACAACACGACGGGCTGGTACACTGCTAGGAACTTGGCTATTACACAAAAAATGTTAAGATGATTTGTATTTATATGAATTCAACGGACTAAACTGTAGGATATTTACAGTCCCCTTGTTATTCGGCTAATTTGCATAAAAGGTTTTAGCTACATATATATACGCCGTCCTAGGTTGTTATGTGGATGTTGTTGTGTTCTGGTAAATGTTCATTGTATGTGCATAATTCATATATTCATGGATTTGTTGTTATAACATCAAAATCGGAATACCGTTGCGGGTTTTTGTTCTAATAAAATGTTAACTAAACAACGAATGTTAATTAGCTTAACAATCCTAATGATCATCCCGAATACGTACAAAATTGGTGAACCCGACGTGATTAATAACTTTGTGTGCGACGTGAGCCCAGCTTCATGGAATCAGTCCGCGTTATCGCTAAATGGGGCCGCATCCCAAAGCGGAGTTATTGACTGTATCGAGGCAGCTATACGATTTGTCCGTGCTGCATATTTGCCCACTACAACTCGGGTGAGCAAAGCACAACAATGTTATCTTCGCCTTTTCTCCACACAACTGCAACCGAGTTCGGATCCCGAGGCCTGCCGTCAAACGATGTCGCTTCTCGATGTATTCTGGGTCCTTATACTGGCTATAGCGCGCGTGCTTCCGGTGACATTGCTTGACATAGTGCTCACTTGTTGCATGCGTCGTGAGAAGAACCACAGTAATGTCGTCTTGACACCTGCACGAGTGAAACGATTCCGACCCGCGATGCCGCGCCAACGAAGGAAACATCGTCAACGAAAAACAAAGGTTAAGTTGATTGTTTTGTGCTTATGTTTCGTTGTGTATGTGAAGTATCATACTGCTAGTAGTAACATTGCCCCGTGTCGGGCAAAGATTTCTCGCGTGTTGCAATTATTTATGGTAAATAAGGTAAATCAAACTCCTGCTGCGTTATCACTGCGTAAAAATTTTGAACGCAAACGGGTAAAATTTTATATTTATAGCTTAGGGGAAACTACGGGCAATCACGCGACAGCGCTACGCCTCCTTCTACTGATCGCGGGGGACGTAGAATCCAATCCAGGCCCGACTATCGTTCAATCATCAGGACACTCGAAAGGTGAGCCACCTTTTCAAATTTTGAAAGTTTCGTCCGCGAATACGCAGTACCCAGTTTATGAAGATACTATTTCGTTTCAGAGCCGCTCGTGCACTGCCAGTTTGGCGATTCATTTGCAGCCTTTGCTTAGGCCGCGACCGAGAAACCCCGCGTTTGGACGGGGCACCAACCCACGATTTGAACACAGCAAGAACAACACATTCCGATATATTTCAACTATGGGGTTTACATTTCATTCTATATTCATTATTATTTCAGTGCTATTGGGTTTTATCGTTTGGCACGTCTCTGCAACGCGCCGACCGCCTGCAACGCCATTCCATTCACGATTTGTAGGAAGCCAATACTTTGCCATAGCGAGAATCACAGCTCAACATGCAGCTCAATTACGGATTTTGTTACTTATTGCAGGCGTTGAACCAAACCCCGGACCGCCAAAGACAGATGTTACTAGGTTTGACCAGTATTCCAAGGAGACTCTTGCCCAAGCGCTTCAGCTGTTGAACGAAGACGATGTTGATTTTGAGATACCGGGAACAAAGCGTTTAATAGCTGATGCATTGGCAGCACTCCCAACTGGCGTTGTTGGAGTGGCACTCAAATGGGCCGAGAACAGAGGGCAGTCCGCATTAGGTGACAGTGCAGTGGACGGCAGCAACCGTTTACCAAAACTTCCGCAGTTTTACCAACGCGATGTAAGAGTCTGGTTCACACAAATTGAACCACTGATAGAGGGTCTGACTGATATAATGAAGTGAAATGCACTCATAAACGCACTCCCCACTAACATTATAATTGATAGCGGCACAAAGCCCACTGACAGTTACGCGGCAATCAAGGACTGCGTCTTGAACTTCTTCGGGCAGAGCGAAGAGATGCAGTTACGGAAGTTACTGGAACAACAAACGTTAAGTGATCGAAAATCCTCCGTCTTGTTGCGTCAACTGCAAGGAAAAGCTCCTCGACACGCCGACCTCGTGAAATTACGTTTCATGGCCGCGCTTCCCGAAAAAGTAAGGATTTCGCTTGCCGTCGTCGATGACATGGATATAGAGAAGTTGGCTAATCTAGCTGATAAAATTTTGGAACAGATGTCACCGGAAGCCAGCACTAGTGTGGCATCGGTGGCAGCGGACCCACTGAACGTTGACGCTCTGCGGTTGGAGATGAGGGAGATGTCCAATACAATTGCTCAGATCAGTAGACAAATAAATGGAGCCAATAAGTCCAATTTTAGATACTGGCGCCCACATAATGGTCGTAGCCGTTTTCGTGATATTTCAGGCCGCCGATCGACTTCTCGTCCGCGGTACGTAGACAACAGACAACTATGCTTCTACCACGAGAGATTTGGTAATCGAGCCAGAATGTGCCGCCAACCGTGCGATTGGGTCGACAAGCGAGAGGGAAACGTTCAATCTCCGGCTCCGAAGCGACGGGAGTCGGAGTCCGAACAATAACCGTCGCGATTCCGAACCTTGGGTTTTTCTTAGCAGACACCGGTAGTGTGAAAAGTTTCTTGCCGAAGTCTTATGGGTCTAGAGATAACTCCCCTACGATACAAAATGGATCAAAATTCTATGCGGCCAATGGTTCGTGGGTTCACACATATGGAACAAAAAAGGTCAGTTTTTATATACCGCAGCTAAAGTGTCATTATAATTGGGAATTTATCTTAGCGGACGTGTCACAACCCATACTAGGGTTTGATTTTCTTAGTACACACAATCTTTCTGTCGATTGTCGGAATTTTCGTTTGACTCAGGGTGCGACACAGAAATCGTCGGTGTACACCTCCGATTTGTGCCAGAAACCTGTCGGCCCGATCGAATTTAAAGTTTTTTCTGTAACAACGCATCCGAATATAGAAATTAGAAAAATTTTAGACGATTACTCTTCACTCTTCAAAAAGCCAACGTTGCAAAGTGAGGTTCAGCATGCGACGATGCATAGGATTATAACTAACAGTCAACCAGTTTTTACGAAACCACGGAGACTTTTTGGCGAGAAATTAGAGATAGCAAGAAAGTATTTTGAGGATCTAGAAGCACATGGCATAGTTTATAGACGAGAATCCCCTTGGGCGTCACCGCTCCATATGGCTCCAAAAGCTGACAAAATAATGCCGTGGCGCCCTTGTGGTGACTATCGTCGCGTAAACACTGTTACTGTGCTGGATCGGTATCCAATGCCTAATATAGGGGATCTTACTAACCGTCTTGGAAATGGTACAGTTTTTTCAAAAATTGACCTGGTTTCCGCTTATCATCAAATACCGGTGGCTAAGTAAGACCAACTGAAGACAGCGATCACAACACCGTTTGGTCTTTTTATATACCGGGGTATGCCGTTTGGATTACGCAATGCGGCACAAACGTTCCAGCGACTAATGGACACCATTTTACACGATTGCCCTTTTGCAATGGCGTATCTATATGATGTAGTAATTGCGAGTAGCACCGTGCCACAACATTTCGATCATTTACGTCGAGTTTTGTCACGCCTATAGTCGAATGGTCTTCGACTGAAAAGGGCCAAATGTGAATTTTTGGTGCGAAAAACTACATTTGTCGGGTTTGAAATCTCAGCAGACGGATTTCGACCAATAGGCCAAAAAATAGATGCCATTCAGAATTTTGAACAACCGATGACTGTTAGAGGCTTGAGACGATTTATCGGAATGTCTGCGTTTTACCACCGATTCATTCCCCATTTTTCAGAGATCGCGGCGCCCCTTACTGATATGACCCGAAACGCAAAAATCAACTCAAAACATTCGCTGCTGTGGACGGATGTCGGAGACAAGGCATTTAAGGACCTTAAAACAGCTTTGCAAAATTGTCAAACACTTTTCTTTCCCGTCGAAAATACATCTCTTGAAGTAACCACAGATGCGTCGAATGTGGCCATAAGTGCGGTGTTGAACCAAGTGATAAATGGGACGTCCCAACCTTTATCATTTTACTCGCGTAAATTGTCAGAGTCGGAAAGAAAAAAGTCGGCATTTGACCTTGAGCTCCTGGCGATTTACTCTACGCTTAAACACTTTAACTGGTTGCTGGGTACGCAGTTCAAAATTCGGACGGATCACAAACCTCTCGTTAATGGCTTGGGCATGAAAAACCCCACACCGCAGCAGGCCCGGCGGTTATCATATATTTCGGAACACAGCTGCTCTATTGAACATATTTCAGGTGTTGATAACATCGTCGCAGATGCATTGTCTCGATCGCAGTGCTCCGCAGTCAGTTGGTCATCTGATGAGGCAATAGCAACGGCGCAGCTTCAAGACAGTAGGTTACAGCGTTTCTTCAAAGAAACAACTTTACCGCTAAAAAAGTATATAGTCCATGGTAAGACTCTTGTATGTGATACATCTACCCAATTTGTTAGGCCATATATACCATTTTCAATGCGAAAATTGATATTTCAGGATTTTCACAACTTAGCACATCCCGGACCGAAGGCTACACTGCGCTTGATTGCAGAGCGTTTTGTTTGGCCGGGCTTTAATAAAGAAGTAAAGCTATGGTGTAGAGCCTGTAGACTTTGTCAATCCAGTAAAATTGGACGGCACACCCGAAGCCCAATTGGATATATCCCAACATCAGCCCGTTTAGACACTGTACACATCGATCTGGTGGGGCCACTACCCAGGTCGAATGGATATAGTTATTTACTTACCTTGATCGATCGCTTTGCTAGATGGCCTGAGGCAGTCCCTATTGCTGATATGTGTACGTCAACAATTGTTAAGGCGTTCATAAATACCTGGGTAAGCCGGTTTGGCGTACCCCGTATTTTGATTTCGGATAGAGGAACCCAATTCGAGTCTTCCGTGTGGTCCGAGTTGATGCAACAATTGAGCATTACGCGTAAGCTCACTTGTTGCATCAACAGCTTACCATCCAGCCTGTAACGGCGCGGTGGAAAGATTCCACCGGTCCCTGAAGTCAGCACTGCGCGCGAAGTGCGATTCTGTGAACTGGACCGTTCATTTGCCATTAGTACTTTTAGGGCTTCGTTGTGCCATCAACAAGGACGGCGTTTGCCCTGCTCATATATTGTACGGTAAGACATGCTGCCATTACCTGGTCATTTTTTTTCTGCCAGTATCTCAGAGAATATCCAAAATTTTGTAGCGAAATTTCAGACCTGTTTTTTTCCGGTATAAAAACTTTTTCAGCACCGCACCGAGCGCACAACGTCCCATGCTATGTACCGAAAGACCTGGATAGAAGCGAA
>JASANE010005373.1:0-52326 GCA_030248225.1 Trileptium ribeirensis | reverse complement strand
CAGGATTCAATTTCGCACAAAACTGTTCCTGCTATTTTCATAACAGGATAACAAGTAAAAAACTAACAGTAAAATTTGACTTTTTTCCACTTTTTCTGGAAAAAACCAGTTTCCGGAAAAAACCAACCCTGAAGCACACCCATGTTCGAATTTGTGTTCGCTGAGTTAGTTACAATGTCAGCATCCTTTGAGGCCGTAGCCCAGCACCGTATGTACAACAGCTAACTTGCTAACAACTGGCTCCTAAAAATGATTTATTTTTGAGATTATTTACGTTTTGTTGTTCACCTGCTGCTCGCTCGCCCGTGAGACCACAGTCAATGTCGAGTACAGTAGCCTTTATAAAGACCGGGAAAATGACTAAAAAGCAGGCTCATATAATGCGCTAGAAACAAGAATAACTTTTTTCCTCTCTAAGAGACCTCTCAGAGTGTATATGTGCTATGTGCAATAACTGCCATGCTCTAATACAAAACTACATTTTGCTATTAGGTTTGCTATATTTTAGTTTACGATATAACGTGCAGTATGTGCCTGATGAAAAGGGTCACCATTTTGTAATTCGGTGACACGCACATTAGCACCAGGAAAAGATCATTGAAAATTGTCCGACCCCATCGGATTGCCATGGTCAATATACATATTCTACGTGTAAGGCGGAAAATATGGAGGATGAAATCAGTAAAATGTTTAAAAATATGTGATAGTGTTCCAGTATATTTTGCGCTGTACTTATAGTACATTACATAAAAGCATTCTCATTGATCACAGCTGCTTCCACCAAGTCTAACGTTAGGATTGTGCAAATTCTGTACTGCATGCAGATCGAACATGACATGCGTGATTATTTCGCGTATTTGAACCAACAACCCAGTCACATCAATGATCAAGAACCGGGCTTCAACTTGGTCTCTAGTCCAGAACCTACAAAAATGATCGGTGCTCGAAAAACGGCCGTATTTCAAGCACGTACCGCATAGTCACGACCACAACCAGGGCAATCGAAATCGTCGAATTAGAAGAAGCTGCGACGTTCGTTTGGGTTTATGCTCATTCTGGATTGAATAGCATAAAGTTAATTCACAAGCACGACAACGCTCGCTTGTACAAGATTAATGCATTTCGCGTTCGTTTTGATGCATATATTTTGAAATTCCTTATTGCATATATTTTGAAATTCCTTATTAGGCCAATATTTGCTGCAACGGTTCGAAAATATAAAGAGTAGTTGGTTTTACTGATGAATAATAATTTAATAATACTCGATTCTCGTAAAACAAATGAATAGTTATCAGCCATTTACTTTCCGGTTTGGTAATGTCTGTGTCGCCAGAAAATGAGGCGAAATTCGACAAAATTCATGGCTATATATGACAGAACACAAATACAGAAGCCCATTCAGTAAAATGTAGACAACGACGCATGAAAAGTTTCAAAAGCGCTAAATATCAAACAATTCTTCTATTGTACACCGTGTATTGCTCTACAGATACAAAAATCTGAAGCCACTTTTGTATATAGATTTTAGTTCGGAAGAAGCGATTATTCATCTTTTCAATTCATAAACAAAAGCACGTACAATAAAATCCATTGTCACACTGCTCTATCCAGAGCGGGGGACCCCCTCCACTTTCCACATCTACCATGTTCGTGAGATTTTCTCCCATGTCCGCCACCCCCCATGTTCAACTAATTCCAAAAATTTTTTGTTTGAAAATTTATGTTTTGTTTGCAAATTGTTTTTAAACATTAATTACCACCATTTATAATGCTAAAATATCGTTCTTTAGCTTAAAAATACATTCACGGCAGTAAAACTGCATGAAAATATGGGAATATTCAGTATTTTTAAGTAAAATTTATCTCCCCCTCTCGGTTTTGAAATTTTCCCCGAGAATGAACATGGGGCCCCGAAGTTCCCCACTTTTCAGAGGCTGTGGACAGGCCAGTCACACACATACTCACTTAACTGAATTTGTTCAAAACAGCTTAAAAACACCAACATTGCTTCGGGACGAGTGATAAGTTCATTGCTCGCCACAACTGATTGCTGCTGCGTTGCCATTGGGGAAAAATCTTTAGTTTGAAATTTTATAGTTTGTTTTTTGTTTGCTCTAATTGTAGTGAAGCACATAGTCTAAGTATTTGCATGCTATTAAATGTAAAATAGCCAGAAATGTTTCTTGGTGAGTGCAAGTTCTACATGTAGAAATTTGAGTCTATAAAGACCGAACACGTTATCAGTTTCAATCTCCTAGTATGTCTGATCCGACAACACTTTACTGCGTTATTCTTATGCATTTAAAGTTTAGCTGTGTGATTTCGACTAAATGGTACAATTATAGCCTAATTGCCAACAGCGAAAATAATAATCATATGTACATAACTTGGACAATATACACACCCTGCCAGAAATGACTGCCAAGTTTCGTACACAGGCCGAACTTCGAGCGAACGTTGAACACTATTCTTGAATGATTTCGATCAATAAAATAATTTTTTCGAACACATTTGAAACAGTTTCGAACAATACAAAGTTTTTTTATATTAACCGTTTTTATTGCTCACATTTTTTGAATTTGCAGGAATGATCGAACTCTGAATAGGATTTCGCACACGACTCGAATGGACAGCAATCATTTTCGCTAGAAACTACACGCCAGTGTTGTAGCGTAAGGTAGGTTGGTAATTCCCATGAAAAGGAACTTTATAAATTGGACTTCTGGTGAGTAGTAGAATATGGTTATAAATAATCGACATTTCAATGGTAAAATAGACGAAGTCTGCTGTACGAGTCGGATTATATGCTTTTCATTTCGCGAGTTAAGGACCAGGACGTGACCGTATCCACCACTAGCCCGATTTGAAACGATATTTCTGCGCCTAATTATTTACGCCACACTAATTGGATAACGGTATATTTAAAACAAATTTTGTGAGCTAATTGATTAGACTCGTTGAAAATGGAAAATCTAAAGCCGACTGGGTTTATATCCCCAATCCATCGAGTGGACCAGAGACAGATTTTAATGATCCGGAGTCGGCGTACTTCTTTACTATAAACATTGCAGACATATTACTCATAATGTACTTATGCATATTATTACCAGGCTCCTCCAAATAGGGCGAAGAGGGGGTCCAGGTATATGGACACCTCTTCCTACCCTAGCTTGTGTTCAGTCATGCCTCAGGTATTTTCCTGCGTGACAAAAAATTGGGGAATTTTTGCCGATAGACTAAAAATAAAAATATGCCAATATTTTCGCGGCGGGACTGAAAACAGCTAAAATTTCCCTTCTAAATATTCACTAGTGCTACCAATCTTTTTTACTTATACGTTGACGTTTTCTAACTGTTACAATACTCTACGATTCCCCAGTTCAACTGGCGGACCTTTAGATGAAACGGAGACATAGCCCCAGGTTTTTTCAGTTTTTCCCCGCTCCGACCACCAGCTCATGACCCAGGTATAATTTTGCTAGTTTGGAGGAGCCTAATTTCGGTACTGCATTAAGAACGATAGAATACATACAGTCGTACAACGGAGATTTACAAAGTCAAATGCGAGTTGAGAAATAGAAATAGTACAGTTGATAGGAAGGGAAGGGGTAACAAAATCTAGGTGTTGGCAGACACGTTCAGCATACCGGGTCGGTGCGCTAGAGGCCCCTGTGTAAAGAAACTGGGATTTTTAGTTTTAATTATCTTAGCTTGACACATCTTGTTTCAGTTTCTGTAAAAAACGCATGCACGCATGGATTATTCAAAGAATATAGAACATGTTTCAAAACACTTATAACTTACAAAATTATACAGTTTAGCAATAATACAAAAATATAAGAGTACAAAATTGACTTACGATAGCTGTTTAGCACGAGCTTTCTCCGATTTCTTCTTAAATATATATTCCATCAAAACTCGTTTGTTTTTAAAGGTATTACCTTTTGCTTTCAAGTATAATTCGTGATACCTAAAAACTACGTTATTTCAAAGCACCACGAAAATTAATAAAGCAAAGGTCACTATCACAGAAAACAACACCGCAGTAAGTTAACGCGAATACATCGCAATCCTACGTCCGTAAACTAGAAAATAATAAGATTCGTCTTCACATTGCGTCCGATACTAATTTGTATTCAAACTTCACCCGGTACAACCAAACTTGCACCTACCGTATACTAATGTAGGGACCGAATGTGCATTTTTTACACAAAGCATCCGATTCGGACCCACAAAATTTCTGTATCATATCGGGTCGGACTTGACCTGATGCATTGAGAACGCTCTAGTGCGAATGGTATCTCGCTATTTAGATGAACGCTCTAAATGCAACGTGAAAATCGAATCTGGCGCAATGTATACATACCTAAACGCCTAATTCCAATCCAAGTTGACTTAGCGACATGGCAACATTTAAATTTAAGTATGACTATGTATAAGCTTATATTGCAAAAAAGGTACCCAAATATAACTTCAACAAAACACGTCCGTTTCACATTAATCAAATCCTAATTTCGCAGCATTCAACAGGAGTTTGGAGGGTATAACCACGCCTGAGACTGAGTAACACTATGCCGTTGTACCTAGAATAATTATGCAGACTATCTAATTTGAAATACATTCACGAACAGAATTAACTGTACGTGTTTTCAGTTTTCCAACGCGAAAGCACCCAATGTGTTAAAGACACACCCATGCAAACGCGTTTTACTGTATACAGATAAATGCATCAAAAGTAATGGCGCGAGTATTTTGCGCAATCATTATGTCCGTAATTATATAAGATTCTCAATTTGCTTTTATCGTAATAATCCCAGCTTCGAAGCCCATTCTGTTCGGATACGGTTGTAGTTAAATAGTGGTTAAATAAAAATAATGAAGTTAATGTTTTACAATATCCAAGTCCCGTAAAAACCGTAAAAACTATGTGGATAAATATTTGTATTCCCAGAATATCTAATAACTGGGAGAACAATTCCACAGACTAAAAAGAGATAAGAATCTTAGTGGTTTACGTGGCAATATATCAGATATACATATTAATCAAGAAGCAACCGCAGTTGCAGTTTGGGGAAACTTTGGGTTCCGGTTCCGCCGAATTTTTGCATGCAGCTCAAAGTTTCGGTTTCATGTCTTTTGGATATCAGCATGGTGCATTTTGGAATTAAAGTTTTCCATTTCCAATCGAAAGTACAGTCACGCTAAGAAAGAAAACTCGTACTCTTTTTGCGAAACGTTGGCGAAAACCTATTGAATATTTGTTAATTTACCGGGAAATGTATGTAAACCAATCGAGAATTCGTTATTTCAGAGCAACTGATGCTAACTACTAAACCATAACAGAAACGACAGTCTTGACATTTGCGAAACACAAAAAGCTATATAATATTCTGTCTTTGTGTTCGTTTCAGGTAGCTCTGCGTAACTCTTAATTTCGCGATGCGTCTTACTACCAAAACCCATTTTTGGGTTTTCGGTGGTATTTTAAATCAAATATGATTTTTTTAAATTGAACATTTCTGAACTTTCGCTGTTTCTTTTCTACTGAGAAAAACAAAGGACTTGCGATAAAAGGAAGAGGGGCATGGGGTCCCCCCAGAAAAATTTGTCCACTCAAAACATAACAACCACTCATCTCGTTCAACCTACCTCCAGTACAGGTGGATCTCCGAAAATCAAAAAAAAAATAATTTCCTTAAAGGTGAAAATGAACATTTTTAATCTTTTACCATTATTTATTTTTTACTGTCTGAATTTGCATGGGGTAACCTGATGTTTAAGGAAAAAGCATTTCAATGTTCTTAGGTCATACGAGACACACATGATAATAAATCGGGTCATTTCACGCTATGATGTCCTTTTGCCTCAGAAAAAAATGACTAATGACTTTTTGGCTCCGATTATCTTCATTTTTACACCCTATGGCCAAAAACGTCAAGGATCCCTAATTTGAGGTCGATATAGTAAATTTTTTAACCGTTTTTATGCCATGGCTTCCCAAATACCACCCCTGCTGCTCAGCAAGGTACCATAAAATGGCCTCTGGTATGCTCCAGGTTGCATCTAGCCTCGATTTTGTGGACGTATCTCGTGCAGCCAGTCAGCGCGGTCAAAATGACGTTATGCGGAACTCCGTATATTAAAAATTAAGCTTTTTATGCTTATTCTTGGGTCAAATTTAACACTTTTAAAACACGGGGGTGCCGATTTATACCGGTTATTAAATGGAAACGAAGCGGCCATAAACGGTAGCTATTTATATCGATAGCTTAGCCTGGGGGAAGTGTTACGCAAAAAACTTCAAAACATACCCTTTGCCAGATATGTTAGAATGTCGGAAGTAGCTGGTGGTTGGGGGGGGGGGTAAAAATGTGAAATGGCCAATTCGACCGTGTTTAACCAGCATAGTTAACTTGAAAACGGTATGTAAGATATTCTATACCACAATTTCCACAATGAGGGTACAAAATGGCATCCCATGTGAACTGCCAGTGTACATCCTGAGACCATGGTCGGGGGGGGGGGGTAAATTTAGATTTTTTGCAAAAAATAATTTTGCGACATATGTCGTCCAAGTGTATTGCCACAATGTATTATGAACCAAACGCGTGAAATTTCCTCGAAATAACATCATATGTTCGATTTTTCCACAGTTTCGTGGTGGTCGGGGGTGGGTAAAAGTGTGGTCGGGGTGGGTAAAAGCCTGAGATCAACAGGTCGGGAACGAGATAGAGCTCAGATCGTTTCACCATTCGCTTCGTGATTGGAAAGAACCATAACAGACAAGTTAATTGACTTCTACTGACTCCACCATACCCCTAACTAGCAACGGTCGGGGGGGGGGTAATCGAATGTGTTAAAATCGACCTTTTGACCCTAGCGCTGGGGTAAGTAACATCAAGCACCTGGGTTAATATTTTTTCAAAGGGCACCCAGGGAACAGGTATGATATATGAGCAACGTTTATGTACCATGCATAAGTAACGAGCAATGACCAAAAAAAGAATTTGGTCGGGGGGGGGTAAAACTGGGGTTCATGCCATATCGACAGCTATCACTCTCCATGATTGGAGTAGATTTGAAAATCGTGCAATTAAAAATGTTGTGTAGACCTGACTAATCCTGCATAGAAAAGAATTTGGGCCATAACTTCGAACACGGAGCCACGACACTACCCGAAAAAAGAGGTCGTAAAATTAGTCATTACGATTTTTGTCAATTTGGGACCTATATGGATGTCCAGCTTCTTACGGCGTGCGTGAAGCCGAAAATTTTTTTTGTTTGAACTAGCTAAGTAATGAGGCTTCCTAGCGTAAATAACATTTTTACAGTTCCCTGCACGTTTATGTGCTACAGGCCAAAATATCCAGTTTTACCCCCCCCCGACCAAAAGGTCATCGTAGCGTGAAATGCCCGTAAATTAGAAAAGAACGTCCATAGAAAATCTGAAAATTACAACTTTCCTTTAATTTTAGCACAGAAAATGAATTTAAGTACATTTTCAATGTACTTGTATATACACATATAGCTAGAGTGGTGTATAGATTTAGCGTTTTAGTACTTTTACTTGGTGAGCATTAAAATGGTGTGCTTTAAACAGAAAATTTGATGTGAACAGCAGAAACATCTGGAAATTGACAGCTGAAAGGTTGCAGCAACCGGGTGTTAATATGATTGTGGTGAATAACGCCGTATGTATCAAAATGAAAGAAAATATATTTTGAATTCATAAACGAGCTAATAAAAACATTTGTTTTATATTCACTACCATATTATAGCAAATACAAGGAATCTGTCTAGTCGATAATATTGACTTAAAAATGATAAATTTCAAGCATTATTATGAAATTATTTTAACTCTTAAAATTTGTATGCTTATTGTATATAATTTATCTAAGACGTTTAAGATAAAAATTATATCGGTTTCAAACTTACAAATAAAATCAGTTTGCTCATATGGGGCACGGGTTTAATTCTGATGATCACCGGTCTATGTGCTCGTGAAACTACTATTTCATTGCCGGATCCTTTGTGTTTTCTGTGCGTGGTATGCATATTATTTTGACTTCATTTATGAACCAGAACAGTACCAAATACGCATGCAACTTACGTTCGTCTGATTTTTGCTGTGAAATGTTTTTCTGATTAAAATACTTTTCGCTAGGAGTTACAAACCAAGAATTGAAGTACTCATATTATAGAAAGAGAACTAGGAATGGGCGGAATTTCTTCACGTAGCGATTAACTGTGCAAAATATTTTCTCTACCTGTGTCATGCTAAATCTATACACCACTCTAGCTATATTTGTATATACAAGTACATTGAAAACGTACATAAACTTCATCCTTTCTGTGATAAAATGGACGGAATTTCTATTTTCATATCTTTCCAGAGAAATTCGGTGATGGGTCATTTCACGCTACGATGACCTTTTGTTCGGGGGGGGGGGTAACTGGCATATTTTGGCCAGTAGCACATAAACGTGCAAGGAACTGGTAAAAATGTTATTTACGCTAGGAAGCGTCATTAGTTAGCTAGTTTAAACAAAAAAATTTTCGGCTTCACGCATGCCGTAAGAAGCTGGACATCCATAAGTCCCAAATTGACAAAAATCGTAATGACTAATTTTACGACCTCTTTTTTCGGGTAGTGTCGTGGCTCCGTGTTCGAAGTTATGGCCCAAATTCTTTTCTATGCAGGATTAGTCAGGTCTACACAACATTTTTAATTGCACGATTTTCAAATCTACTCCAATCATAGAGAGTGACAGCTGTCGATATGGCATGAACCCCAGTTTTACCCCCCCCCCCGACCAAATTAATTCTTTTTTTGGTCATTGCTCGTTACTTATGCATGGTACATAAACGTTGTTCATATATCATACCTGTTCCCTGGGTACCTTTTGAAAAAAATATTAACCCAGGTGCTTGCTGTTACTTCCCCAGCGCTAGGGTCAAAAGGTCGATTTTAGCACATTTTATTACCCCCCCCCCCGACCGTTGCTAGTTAGGGGTATGGTGGAGTCAATAGAAGTCAATTATTTGTCTGGTATGCGCTTCTTTCCAATCACGAAGCGAATGGTGAAACGACCTGAGCTCTATCTCGGGCCCGACCTGTTGATCTCAGGCTTTTACCCACCCGCGACCACCACCAAAATGTGGAAAAATCGAACATATGATGTTATTTCGAGGAAATTTCACGCTTCTGGTTCATAATACATTATGGCAATACGTTTGGACGACATATGTCGCAAACTTATTTTTTGAAAAAATTCTAAATTTACCCCCCCCCCGACCATGGTCTCAGGCATGTACACTGGCAGTTGATATGGGCTGCCATTTTGTACCCCTCATAGTGGAAATTGTGGTATAGAATATCTTACATACCGTTTTCAAGTTAACTATGCTGGTTAAACACGGTCGAATTGGCCATTTCACATTTTTAGCCCCCCAACCACTAGCTCTTCCGGCATTCTAACATATCTGGCAAAGGGTATGTTTTGAATTTTTTTGCATAACACTTCCCCCAGGCTAAACTATCGATATAAATAGCTACCGTTTATGGTCACTTCGTTTCCATTTAATAACCGGTATAAATTGGCACCGCCGTGTTTTAAAAGTGTTAAATTTGACCCAAGTATAGGCACAAAAAGCTTAATTTTTGATATACGGAGTTCCGCATAACGTCATTTTGACCGCGCTGACGGGCTGCACGAGATACGATCACAAAATCGAGGCTAGATGCAACCTGAGCATACCAGAGGCCATTTTATGGTACCTTCCTGAGCGACAGGGGGTGGTATTTGGGAAGCCATAGCATAAAAACGCTTAAAAAATTTACTATAACGACCTCAAATTAGGGATCGTTGACGTTTTTTGGTCATAAGGTGTAAAAATGAAGATAATCGGAGCCAAAAAGTCATTAGTCATTTTTTCTGGGGCAAAAGGACATCGTTTGCGTGAAATGACCCGATTTGTCTGGTGTGTGTCTAGTATAACCTAAACACTGTGTTGCTTTAGAATTAACATTAACTTATACCATGCAAATTCCAACAGTTTGGAGTGATAATGGTCAAAAATTAAAAATGTTCCGTTCCGCCTTTAAAAAATTATTTTTTTTTGATTTTTTTAGAAAATACACCTGTACTGAAGGTAGTTTGAACGAGTAAAATGGCTGTAATGCTTTAGAGTGGACCAACTGTACTGGCTTCCCCGCATGCCCCTCTCCCTCTGTGGCAAGTCCTATATTTCTAGTCGGAAAGGAACAGCAAAAGTTCGAAATGTTCAATTTAAAAAAATCATATTTGATTTAAAATACCACCGAAAACCCAAAAATGGGTTTTGGTAGTAAGACGCATCGCGAAATTAAGAGTTACGCAGAGCTACCTGAACGAACACAAAGACAGAATATTATATAGCTTTTTGTGTTTCGCAAATGTCAAGACTGTCGTTTCTGTTATGGTTTAGTAGTTAGCTTCAGTTGCTCTGAAATAACGAATTCTCGATTCGTTCTCGTACAGTTCCCATTAAATTAACAGATATTCAATAGGTTTTCGCCAACGTTTCGCAAAAAATTTGCGTTTATTTCTTAGCGTGACTGTACTTTCGATTGGAAATGGAAAACTTTAATTCCAAAATGCACCATGCTGATATCCAAAAGACATGAAACCGAAACTTTGACTCATGCAAAAATTAGGCGGAACCGGAACCCAAAGTTTCCCCAAACTGCAACTGCGGTTGCTTCTTGATTAATATGTATATCTGATATATTCCACGTGACAGTGAGATTCTTATCTCTTTTAGTCTGTGGAATTGTTCTCCAGTTATTAGATATTCTGGGAATACAAATATTTATCCACATAGTTTTTGGGTTTTTGCCGGACTTGGATATTATTAAACATTAACTTCATTTATTTTATTTAACCATTACTTAACTACAACCGTATCCGAACAGAATGGGCTTCGAAGCTGGGATTATTACGATAAAAGCAAATTAAAAATCTTATATAATTACGGACATAATGATTGCGCAAAATACTCGCGCAAATACTTTTGATGCATTTGTGTGCCTGCCCGCGCGGTCAAACGCGTTTGCATGGGTGTGTCTTTAACACATTGGGTGCTTTCGCGTTGAAACGAATTGGAGAGCGCGTACAGTTAATTCTGTTCGTGAATGTATTTCAAATTAGATAGTCTGCATAATTATTCTAGGTACAACGGCATAGTGTTACTCGTCTCAGGCGTGGTTATACCCTCCAAACTCCTGTTGAATGCTGCGAAATTAGGATTTGATTAATGTGAAACGGACGTGTTTTGTTGAAGTTATATTTGGGTACCTTTTTTGCAATATAAGCTTATACATAGTCATACTTAAATTTAAATGTTGCCATGTCGCTAAGTCAACTTGGATTGGAATTAGGCGTTTAGGTATGTATACATTGCGCCAGATTCGATTTGCACGTTGCATTTAGAGCGTTCATCTAGAGCGTAGACCTGATGCATTCGCATGTAGAGCGTTCACAATGCATCAGGTCTAAATCCGACCCGATATGATACAGAAATTTTGTGGGTCCGAATCGGATGCTTTGTGTAAAAAATGCACATTCGGTCCCTACATAAGTATACGGTAGGTGCAAGTTTGGTTGTACCGGGTGAAGTTTGAATACAAATTAGATCGGACGCAATGTGAAGACGAATCTTATTATTTTCAGTTTACGGACGTAGGATTGCGATGTATTCGCGTTAACTTACTGCGGTGTTGTTTTCTGTGATAGTGACCTTTGCTTTATTAATTTTCGTGGTGCTTTGAAATAACGTAGTTTTTAGGTATCACGAATTATACTTGAAAGCAAAAGGTAATACCTTTAAAAACAAACGAGTTTTGATGGAATATATATTTAAGAAGAAATCGGAGAAAGCTCGTGCTAAACAGCTATCGTAAGTCAATTTTGTACTCTTATATTTTTGTACTTATTGCTAAATTGTATAATTTTGTAAGTTATAAGTGTTTTGAAACATGTTCTATATTCTTTGAATAATCCATGCGTGCATGCGTTTTTTACAGAAACTGAAACAAGATGTGTCAACTAAGATAATTAAAACTAAAAATCCCAGTTTCTTTACACAGGGGCCTCTAGCGCACCGACCCGGTATGCTGAACGTGTCTGCCAACACCTAGATTTTGTTACCCCTTCCCTTCCTATCAACTGTACTCTTCCTATTTCTCAACTCGCATTTGACTTTGTAAATCTCCGTTGTACTACTGTATGTATTCTATCGTTCTTAATGCAGTACCAATTAGGCTCCTCCAAACTAGCAAAATTATACCTGGGTCATGAGCTGGTGGTCGGAGCGGGGAAACTAAAAAACCTGGGGCTATGTCTCCGTTTCATCTAAAGGTCCGCCAGTTGAACTGGGGAATCGTAGAGTATTGTAACAGTTAGAAAACGTCAACGTATAAGTAAAAGATTGGTAGCACTAGTGAATATTTAGAAAGGGAAATTTTAGCTGTTTTCAGCTCCGCCGCGAAAATATTGGCATATTTTTATTTTTAGTCTATCGGCAAAAATTCCTCAATTTTTTGTCACGCAGGAAAATACCTGAGGTATGAACTGGGACAACCTAGGGGAGGGAGAGGTGTCCATATACCTGGACCCCTCTTCGCCCTATTTGGAGGAGCCTGGTAATAATATGCATAAGTACATTATGAGTAATATGTCTGCAATGTTTATAGGTAAAAGAAGTACCTCTACTTGGGTATTATATTAAAAATTCTGTCCTGTCTCACTCGATGGATTGGGGATATAAACCCAGTCGGCTTTAGATTTTCCACTTTTTCAACGAGTCTAAATCAACTAGCTCACAAAATTTGTTTTAAATATACCGTTATCCAATTAGTGTGGCTTAAATAATTAGGCGCAGAAATATCGTTTCAAATCGGGCTAGTGGTGGATACGGTCACGTCCTGGTCCTTAACTCGCGAAATGAAAAGCATATAATCCGACTCGTACAGCAGACTTCGTCTATTTTACCATTGAAATGTCGATTATTTATAACCATATTCTACTACTCACCAGAAGTCCAATTTATAAAGTTCCTTATTATGGGAATTACCAACCTACCTTACGCTACAACACTGGCGTGTAGTTTCTAGCGAAAATGATTGCTGTCCATTCGAGTCGTGTGCGAAATCCTATTCAGAGTTCGATCATTCCTGCAAATTCAAAAAATGTGAGCAATAAAAACGGTTAATATAAAAAAACTTTGTATTGTTCGAAACTGTTTCAAATGTGTTCGAAAAAATTATTTTATTGATCGAAATCATTCAAGAATAGTGTTCAACGTTCGCTCGAAGTCTGCCTGTACGAAACTTGGCAGTCATTTCTGGCAGGGTGTGTATATTGTCCAAGTTATGTACATATGTATATTATTTTCGCTGTTGGTAATTAGGCTATAATTGTACCATTTAGTCGAAATCACACAGCTAAACTTTAAATGCATGAGAATAACGCAGTAAAGTGTTGTCGGATCAGACATACTTAGGGAGATTCGAAATGTTGATAACGTGTTCGGTCTTTATAGACTCAAATTTCTACATGTAGAACTTGCACTCACCAAGAAACATTTCTGGCTATTTTACATTTAATAACATGCAAATACTTAGACTATGTGCTTCACTACAATTAGAGCAAACAAAAAACAAACTATAAAATTTCAAACTGAAGATTTTTCCCCAAATTGCAACGCAGCAGCAATCAGTTGTGGCGAGCAATGAACTTATCACTCGTCCCGAAGCAATGTTGGTGTTTTTAAGCTGTTTTGAACGAATTCAGTTAAAGTGAGTATGTGTGTGACTGGCCTGTCCACAGCCTCTGAAAAGTGGGGGAACTTCGGGGGCCCCATGTTCATTCTCGTGGAAAATTAAAAGTGGGGGAATAAATTTTACTTAAAAATACTGAATATTCCCATATTTTCATGCAGTTTTACTGCCGTGAATGTATTTTTAAGCTAAAGAACGATATTTTAGCATTATAAATGGTGGTAATTAATGTTTAAAAACAATTTGCAAACAAAACATAAATTTTCAAACAAAAAATTTTTGGAATTAGTTGAACATGGGGGGTGGCGGACATGGGAGAAAATCTCACGAACATGGTAGATGTGGAAAGTGGAGGGGGTCCCCCGCTCTGGATAGAGCAGTGTGACAATGGATTTTATTGTACGTGCTTTTGTTTATGAATTGAAAAGATGAATAATCGCTTCTTCCGAACTAAAATCTATATACAAAAGTGGCTTCAGATTTTTGTATCTGTAGAGCAATACACGGTGTACAATAGAAGAATTGTTTGATATTTAGCGCTTTTGAAACTTTTCATGCGTCGTTGTCTACATTTTACTGAATGGGCTTCTGTATTTGTGTTCTGTCATATATAGCCATGAATTTTGTCGAATTTCGCCTCATTTTCTGGCGACACAGACATTACCAAACCGGAAAGTAAATGGCTGATAACTATTCATTTGTTTTACTAGAATCGAGTATTATTAAATTATTATTCATCAGTAAAACCAACTACTCTTTATATTTTCGAACCGTTGCAGCAAATATTGGCCTAATAAGGAATTTCAAAAATATATGCAATAAGGAATTTCAAAAATATATGCATCAAAACGAACGCGAAATGCATTAATCTTGTACAAGCGAGCGTTGTCGTGCTTGTGAATTAACTTTATGCTATTCAATCCAGAATGAGCATAAACCCAAACGAACGTCGCAGCTTCTTCTAATTCGACGATTTCGATTGCCCTGGTTGTGGTCGTGACTATGCGGTACGTGCTCGAAATACGGCCGTTTTTCGAGCACCGATCATTTTTGTAGGTTCTGGACTAGAGACCAAAGTCGGAGCCGGTCTGATCATTGATGTGACTCGGGTCGTCGGTTCAAATACGCGAATAATGACGCATGTCATGTTCGATCTGCATGCAGTACAGAATTTGCACAATCCTAACGTTAGACTTGGTGGAAGCAGCTGTGATCAATGAGAATGCTTTTATGTAATGTACTATAAGTACAGCGCAAAATATACTGGAACACTATCACATATTTTTAAACATTTTACTGTTTTCATTCTCCATATTTTCCGCCTTACACGTAGAATATGTATATTGACCACTGCAATCCGATGGGGTCTACAATTTTCATGATTTTCTCCTGGCGCCAATGTGCGTGTCACCGAATTACAAAATGGTGACCCTTTTCATCAGGCACATACTGCACGTTATATCGTAAACTAAAATATAGCAAACCTAATAGCAAAATGTAATTTGTATTAGAGCATGGCAGTTATTGCACATAGCACATATACACTCTGAGAGGTCAGAGAATAAAAAAGTTATTCTTGTTTCTAGCGCATTATATGAGCCTGCTTTTTAGTCATTTTCCTGGTTTTTTATAAAGGCTACTGTACTCGACATTGACTGTGGTCTCACGGGCGAGCGAGCAGCAGGTGAACAATAAAAAACGTAAATAATCTCAAAAATAAATCATTTTTAGGAGCCAGTTGTTAGCAAGTTAGCTGTTGTACATACGGTGCTGGGCTACGGCCTCAAAGGATGCTGACATTGTAACTAACTCAGCGAACACAAATTCGAACATGGGTGTGCTTCAGGGTTGGTTTTTTCCGGAAAAACTGGTTTTTTCCAGAAAAAAAGTGGAAAAAAGTCAAATTTTACTGTTAGTTTTTTACTTGTTATCCTGTTATGAAAATAGCAGGAAACACAGTTTTGTGCGAAATTGAATCCTGTTGTTGATTGTCAATGCCTTAATTACTGAAAAAGGTCTACACCTGCAATGTTGTCACATGGTATTTGCGGGTCTTTTCTTTTAACCCCCCTCCAGCCCGAATTTGGACAATTTTGAAGATACAGAACTGATTTTGGTATCAATCGATTCAGCAAGATGAGGCGGTTCAGAAAATACTCATTTTGCCCACATCCCTAAAAAAATTTTTCGATTTTTTGAGGTCAAGCGTTCCCCCCTCGGGAACCCAAAATTTTTTTCTTCGGAATACGGTCATGTTGGGTACCGTTCGTCTTTGTTTGATGAGACAAATCTACTCTTGTGTATTTTATTGAAATCAACGCCACCGTTAGAAAGTTATGAGGGCCCAAGTAACCCTGAAGGGCGGAAATAAAATGCAGGCCATGCCGTTCTCGATATACTAAGCCTTAGTCTTAGTCTAAGCTAAGGTTCTTATATTATACATACACTAAGCCTAAAAGCCTATGTCGGGGGGCTGCCGCCCCCAGAAGCCTCCGCTCTAAGCTGTTCTTTTTTCTAACGTTATAACGTAATCCTTCAGGATTACTGGGGCCCATCATAACTTTCTAACGGTGGCGTAGATTTCAATAAAATAGGCACCAGTAGATTTATCTCATCAAACCAAGACGAACGGTACCCAACATGACCATGTTCCGAAGAAAAAAATTTTGGATTCCAAAGGAGCGTCTCAAAGAGTCGAAAAAAAATTTTTCAGGGATGTGGGTTAAATGAGCATTTTCTTAACCGCCTCATCGAGCTGAATCGATCTATACCAAAACCAGCTCTGTATCGGCAAAATTGACCTAATTCTGGCTGGGGGCTAAAAGAAAAGACCCGAATTTGCAACCACTACAACACAGCGAAGCGGCACTTGAATCTTTCCAATGTAATTTATGTCTACGATCCAACTGTCGATCTATTTTAGTAATACTAATATACTATATTACCCGTCGTGGTAAAAATGCCATACATGCCCGTAGGTATCTATCACAGGTAAACAGACCGGTGCGGGGAATGGGGTGGTGTTAGATAATCAGGGGGTATAACCCCTAGGTTTTTGGTTTTTCTTGGAGGGGGCTGACTTTATCGGTAACCAACCCCGTTCCATATCCACCTGTGGGCATGTGTACTTGGCCTGTGTCTGCCTAGTTTACTGCTTTCATATGCTCGATAGAAATTTCATGACTCTACTCAGTACCGCGCCTATTTAATTTAAATTTGCCATCGGGCAAAAGTTTCTGATGCGGTGAAGGAAGCAAGCTATGCTTATGCACAGATCATATATTAAGTCGATGCTTGGAAGATAGTGTTATACCATCATATAAATCATAAGCATGAAATATAAAGGCTGCTTAAATGAGTGTAAATAATGCGCAAGGCCTTAATATTTTGTTGCATAACGGTTTTCCAACTATTTTCGACTCCTAAATCCTGAAATAGTTTTTTCCACTTTTTTCCGGGAGGGGGGTAGGAAAAAACTTTTCCCGTGCCCAACCCTGGTTTGCTTAGTTCTATACTGAAAGTCCAACTGCTATTTTGTACTCATTCTTGCTTTCAGAGACCAAGCTGAAGCTCGACGGGCAAAGACAAGGGAAGCTCGTCGTCGACGAGAAGAACGACAGATTGCTAAGCGTCAAGAAATGCTGCGGCGTATTTCGGAGTCTGAAAAGAAGGAAGCTGGTGATAAGTAAACAGTGCTCAGTTATAATGTTTGTCCTTTACGACAATATTTTATTGAAGTCGTTACTTTACTGGATATTTGTATCCATTCATACTTTGTTTCGTTACAAAATAAACTATAATTATGGACATTATTGAATATTTGTTAAATAAATAATTTGCGAGCAAAACTCAATACGGTGTTTGAATGTAATACTATAATATTAGAGCGAATATTGCATTTGTGGCTCGGATAATTCCGTAGTTACAGGATGTTTCCCGTTTTATGAATATTGTAATTCTTTCGTCTTCCATTTTCTTCCACTTCAACTTAGCTTCTCGTAAAATGAGCAAGCAACAGTGTGAGCATGGTCCTGCACTACGTTGCCTATTTGGATATAAAGGCATTGGATAAGTATTACTGGTTGTTGAACAACTGCTGATGAAATGTGTTAAATATTTTCATAACCGTCTTCGTGCTGTTTTTTTTATTTCGGGTACCGATGGACCGACTGAACTTTCCGTCTCTGGGTGGATGACTGCCAAGAGGTTTATACGTGTCTGCAGTATTCAAAAATTTGCTCGATGTGCATATCGTACTCTGTCGATCTCTTTCACGGCTATTGCTCAACATTGGACGCTCGAGTGATATTCGTGTATATACACACACTACCATTAAGCTATTTTGCTCAGATCACAGGCTTGTAAAGCGACTAAAACGTTTACAAATATATATTGGTTCTCGGATATGTGCATTCGCGATGGGTTGATATGCCAATGTTATGTATGTATATATCACAGTTTCTTTTTGCTGCAGACGCGTTTTGCTGTTATATGACTACGTGAACTTCTACATCAGGGTTGACTTAACTATATTCAGTATTCATCGGCGTTGAAAAAGAATTTCATCGCTTTCTTTGTATTCAAACACTTTTTGCTTTTTTGGCCGATATCAATTTTTGGGGGGTAAACGAAATGCTTGCTATGCCGTGTCGATATATATATACTAAGCCCTAGGCTTAGCCTAGACGAAGGTTCCTATATGAGTCTGAGCTATGTATGAAGCCTAAATTTGGGCTACCCCTGCTCTAACCTTTTTCTAACGTCCGGTCCCTAAAGGGACATGGGCCCTTTTTATGGTTCGCTTTTAAGATTGCTGGCGCACCTTACAATAAATTATTTGTGCTAAAGTTCGGCTCTTGAAGATTACGTTGATTCATAACATTTTCGCTATTTAACGATTTAGCATCTCAGTTTACGGACCGCACACACTTGAATAAATGATTTTCCATTACATACACAGAGCGACCACGAATGTAGCTATCCAATTCAGCATGTTGTTTAAGAAAAGCGAAGAATTGACTGCATTCGTAGTAGCTGCAGTACTCACCGGAAATTATTGTCTATTTTCTAACAAGCCAGCATCGAACAGTTTTTATCTACGAACATGCCTCATACAAATTTTAACAGGTCTCCTTAAATTTCATGCAGGTATCAACCAAAACACAAACACCTATCCAAGTTAGAAATTTTGGAATAGGCTTGAAACGACCAATATTCTCTTTGACAAGCTGTAGTTTATATTTGCATTGCAACAATTCAGAAACCGACTGATAGATTTAGATAAATTTTTTCTACGTAATATGTTTAGCTGTTCATGCATACGTCGTCTGTAACTGCAACCGCTGAAGAGATTTGTGAATAACCTTGTTTTGTATGCTGTTAACCCAAGTTTGGGTGTTTTTGCAACTTGATAATAGATGCTTCGATTTGAACCAACCGCTGATGAGACAGTTGTGAATGACCCTATTTTTCATGCTTGTCAATCCAATTTCGTATGTTTTTGCAACATAATAGTAGCTACATCGATTTAACTGAATTTTTCACATTGGATTAAACTATAATATGCCATTTAGGATAAGATGTGTGCGCTTGGTCGTTATTTTATGTCACACGTTCAAATGGGCTAGCTACTAAAGTCGCGCAGATGGTCTAAATCGACTATAAAATTCTGAATAGCACAGCTAGACTATGCATTGTCACAGATAGTCGAGTCGGGCTATGCTTTTGTAACAAACTTGAAGCTGAGCGCCTGTAATTTACAAGCCAGAGGCCTTTCGTTCCGCGAATAATTTTTTTACTATACGCACCTCAACTATATATAGCTATATGCCTTCAACTTCGCGGCAAACTGCTTGCCCCTGCGGGATCCGGCCACCCCCCTTGGACTTCGGACCTTGAGCATGGATGGTTATAAGACTAAAACTAAGGTTTGATTTTCATTGCATTTGTCTGCATTTTTCATGCGAAGCCTATATCGCGAGATATGGGCTGCGAAACACTGGGAACCGTATGGCCACATTTGGCAACGGAACCTCAAAAACCTGTTTTTTTGCCATTTTGACCGGAAAGATTTTGTCGGAGCCGTTCGCGTTCAAATAAAGGGTACATCGTCATCACTATTACCTTTGCTATCGAACAAAAATTATCGAAATTCGTCCATACGGAAATGAGATATGAAGTACAGCGACAGACAAATAAGAAATTTTCACGATTTTCCTTCTAGCGCCTTCAGTGGAAACTCCGCTCGCTCTGTTTCAACAATTATAAACATTTGGCTAGAACCATAAAGTCATTCACAATTCATTGTAAAGTTCCAAGAAGTTGCATCACTATTCCCAAGATATATATCACTTGCAAATACGTTTTACTTCTTTGCATCATCGTTTTAAATATTCGCGAAAACCAGTGAAATAGCAAAATATAAAAGACTTACAGTATATATTTGATTTAACACTTCAAAATTCGATGCAATAGTTCCAGGGGATATATTGCCAATTTTAAATAGGGTATTCGTTGCAGGGATTGTGAGGGTGTACCGGGTACATTGCCTATTTCATAAATGGTATACCATAAATACAGAAACTAGATACGTCTAGATATAGGTAAGTTTGAATAAATTATATACATCATCGCTGTCAGTATTAACCTCAAAACATACTAGCTATATAACCAGAAATGCCTATAAGAGGAGAGTGGGATTATCCCCCATGAGGCTCGGACAACCACTCGAGGCTAGCGCTGATCCCATGCCTTGCCAGGAAAGCCAACCCCCGCCAAGACGCTCCCTCCTCGCCGAAAGTACGCGGAAAACTACAAAAATCGTGGGAATCAGCAAGTGTGGGGAGATAGAGAAAACTCAGGGAAATTGGCAAGAATTAGGAAAAGTTTTCAGTACCAAGAAATCTCGAAAGTTTATCTCCCTAGTCCCTAACGATCTGCTCAGCCGATAGGGTGATCACCCCTGGACATGTCACAGACGTCCCATCCCCTGGAAGCACGTGCTATCTCGATGGAACCCCGAACATCGTGCATGTATGCATATAACGCAAATAACAATGACCGCATAGCCTTGATATATGAGTGGTAAGAGTAGCAATACTAGCATCTCGCAAGCAAGGGTTAAACGCAGTGCTGTGCGCGGGCACGCGGGCGGCCAAATTGTGAGCCCACGAGAAGCGAGTAGTTAGTACGCCTAGCGTTCAAATTCCTACATGTTAAGCAGTAAGCACTATTTCCGAGATGACTAAAAGTGCCATGGTAAAGCTAGCAGATCAAAAAGACATAGTGGTCCTGTTTATTGAGCAATATCCTGAACTCGGCGGTTCTTTAGCACTCGCTATCCAAATTACTAGGTTATTCTATTTATTGGTCAATTGGTGGTGCCTTTTGGCAAAAGTCACTGTCATCAATATGACTAAATCGTTCCTTTGCTGAGCGCTGTTTAATAGAGGAATAGCTTATCCTTTAGCGGGCGCTATCTAAAAAGCTGTGATAGTGAACATCCCCGTTCGAAATACTATTTGTGGAATCGGTGGTTTTATGGCAAAGATCATTCGGACGTTGATGTGACTAATTTCACAATATTCTTAAGCAGGCAACCTTTGGCTGCTGGCGGTAGTGACGTTGATGACGAAACGTGGCCAATTCTTCCGGGTGTAGCCTGGGAGGGGTACGCCAGTTTTAAAGAATTAACTATTACGAAGCTAAATGCAGAATGTCTTAAACCTCCACAGCCTCTAATATAGATTTACAACTTGCGGGCTTCACGGGCCTGTAAAATTCTCTGAGTCGCCGGGTACGGTCCTAGTGGTGGTGGATAAGCCCCCAATTTCCGCTGGTGCCCACGGACTCAAAAAATTTTGAACGCGAACACTTCTGGGAAACGGATTCATCTATATGTCGTCATTATGTGTAATCTCCTGTAACAAATGCGTTGTGTATGATGCATATACCACCCTAATTTACCTCTGGTTTCTTAGAAACCTAATAATATTTATCTGCAAGCACGAGCGTCACCAGAAGATTTAAACTGAGGGGACAAATACTCATTCGTCAGTTTAAATGGTGTCCTAACGATAGCATGTTGAAGAAATTTGTTTCAGCTGTAAACTGGGCGATGGGGCGCACCAATATCAAGCTAGAGCGCAAGTGACATCGCTTTCAGTGCCACTCCTCCCGTGGCGACGCCTCTGTAAAACGAGTTAAGGTGCAGGAACTATTTTGCCTGTCACATAAACATATAATAGCGTGTATGAAGGCGCAGAACACAGATAACTCAGGAAATGCGAAATATTTCGAAGACGTTTTATGATTATTTACAACTATTTCGCATTTATGCGAAGGCACTTGGGCGTGCGACAGTTCGGCGTTCGAGTTTCTTTTTCGTATAACACCTGGGTATCTGCGACATTTGATTATTAGCGATACTTGGGTGCTCCGGACTTCTTCTCGAACCCTCGCGGACTGTGAGGCACCCCTAGACAACGAGACTACATTTCCTCATTCAACAGTACATCCGCTGTCAGATTTAACTAAGTGAAAACACCAGATGATGGAACAAAACGAACTATAAACTAAGCAGGGAGTAACCGGAATTCCGGTTCTGGCGAAAATCGTGTTCCAATTGCGGTTCCGGCAAAGGGCAAAAACCATACCGGAACCGGAATTCCGATTTAAAAATTTTGTTTGTAAATTTTCCACATTTTTGCTTCATCTGTGATCCAAACATATGTAATATATATTATACAATGACCAAGCTCCAATACAACCAAGCAAAAGAAAAGATTAACTAAGCAATTTGACATGTGGAACGTAAGTTGGGCACATAATTTCAGTAGGAATTTTACATAATAACCAGCAGGAGTTTGTTAACAAATCTAAGCCAGGGCAATACTTGTAGCAGCTATTTTGCACATTCAGATGTCTGCGGGGTATGTTCGAATTAAACCGGTCCAACTCGGTAACAGAGTATGGCTTACGTAGAAGTACTTAGTGTATTCTTTGGTAACAGAAATTGCGGCAAGCACGAGCCAGTGCGCTTGTAAACTTTGTAAATAAAATTGAAGTAGAAGCGCCAGTCTCAAAAAAATGATATATTGATCGATAAATAAATATTATTTAGCTTCCTCAGTCACTTTAAAGTTCCTGAAAGGCAATAATGCCATCACAATACATTAAGTTTAACATAAAAGTTATTTTTAACACATTTTAAATCCACTGTACCTGCATTTCTTCCTTCATCTGTTTTGCTACATATAGGTTTCGAAGACCAGGTTCCGGTTCTGGGTCTGGTTTAAATGGACGGTTCCGGTTGCTGGTTCCGGTTCCGGTTATTCCTTGAAACTAAGCTATGTCCGTAAAGCTAAATCAGTAGCTAAACAAATTGTAATAAATATTCTCGAGCGCGGCGTGACATCTGACAACATTAAGTTGCATCCCACATACAAAGAAGTCAATATATTCAGTTTTCAGTGCGACACTAATCAATAGAATTCAAAACAAAAACTGACGGTACTAAATAAATCATATTATATATACAGTCAAACTAGCCACTTCGTTTGTCACAAACAGTCCAACTGAGCCCTATGTTAGTCAGAAATAGCTCAGCTATGCAGTCGACTTCTACCAACATTGTCGGGCTGGGCCATAGTTCACCTGAACTAGTGCAATTGAACGCGCGACACAATTACGACCACGCGTACGCATCTTATCGTAAATGATGCATAAGTCGCAATGAAATATACTACCATCATCGCTTATACAGTATATTTTACGGAGGAGAAACGGGTTCGAAATTGATATTTTCTACTACGCAAAAACACTTCGAAAACAGCCTCAAATATATGCCTGTACGAACTGAATCTTGTGAAAAATCAGCCAGAATTTGCTACCTTTATTTGCACTATAATGTCCACGAACGTCTTGGTCGTGTTGTATTAACGCAATTTACGTATGCGTACGCTTGTTGAATGCGCACATCCGTATTCATTAAATAACACCCTGAGTACTGCCCGTGTCATGCGTGAGTAAACTTAAGGTGACCCCGCCAACCATCCTATTTTGTCATTACCGATATCTAATTGCAAACCCTTGTACGGAAAAAGGCTTAATTTCATACGGTTTTTCGCTAACCGAAAATTGGCAAAATCAAATTCAAGTCCCAGAAATTAGACGTTGTGTTCGAACAAAATTTCGGCTATTCCAATGTGCAAAAATTATGTTCCCTAATGCATTAGCATTTAAATTTGGATTATTCAGTGTTCGTGAACAAATTTAATGCAAAAGTGACCTCACAGTCAAGTCGACAAATTTCCGTTCTCAAAAGTTTGGGTAATTTTACTTGAATTTTCACGAACACAAAATGGTCAGATTTCAATCGCGAGTGCTGTTCGACACATCCTATTGTGATATTTTTGTGAGTCGCCAACCATCCTATTACGTATTTTTGCAAAAAAATTGGTACGAAACGCATTTTTGGTCAATTGAAATTCGGCTTAAAACTGTTCGCGGGTCACCTTAAGTTTACTCGCGCATAACCTTTAATGGCCTGATGGTATATCGTTATAATATACAACAGTTTAGAGCGTGGTTTTGGATGGCACCCCCGACTTAGGCTTAGGCATAATATATAGGTCATACAGGACCTTAGATTAAGCTAAGGCTTCGTATATCGAGAACGGCATAGCATGAGCCCTGTTTTAATCTTTTACGATAAAAGCGCTATTGGATATACATTTTCAAATGTTCGCTTTCTCTAAATTGCAATGCTAAATCGTAAAATACTGATAACGATAACAAAAAACCCCTGTGCGTTGTAGTGTCGCAAATCATATCTGCGTGCATAAAGTAAAGTCATGATTTGTTTGGAAACATCGGTTTTTGAAATGACATTACAAAAGAACAACCATGTTGTACAGATATACGATGCACTCAGACTTTGCACTGATACCATATTACATGGATGGCATACATCTATGATCACATTTTTACTGCACTTATTGCAGAGGAATGGCAGGTTAAAAGTGATATTTAGTACCAAAATGTCCAAAATTTTCATCTTGTTGAATGTAGCAGCGGAAAAATGTGTTATGTTTTTTTAATATAGAACCTGTTTGGTATGTGCCTAAAACCCGGCGTAGATAACTCGTCCCTGATTTGAGCAAAGGCCCGATTACATATTATATAACATATGTAACCTTTCGTTCTGGAAATGTTAAACAGGTTCCCGACAGTGATTTTAGCAAACGCCTAATCTCGTAGCACCATTATTTATTGAGTTGTTGACTATATTGCTTAGGCCCTAAATCAACAAATGATTTACCAGAAGCCCGATATCAAACTGGCCTTTGCTCAACTGTAATGTACCTGACTTGGGCAAACGCCCGATTTATATCGGGCATCTGCTCTTTACTGACTCAGCAAAGGCCCGATTTCGAAATTAAAATTCCTAAATTATATTCCAGGTCCCAAAAACAATCTACTACCTGCATTTTTACGATTCCAAAGGCAACTGGAGCGTTTGCTGTCCAAAACAAGCGACTTTGGAAACGGAAATAAAAAGGATGCCAATAATCTAATAGATCATTAATTAAAGTTACTTTTGATTTTGGAATATGTATGCAGGGAATTTGATTTTCTCAGACCCATATTATCGGAGGCATGAAGACCACAAGTTCTACAAGAGATTTTTTCTCATATGAGAGACTGCCCGACGCTTAACGATACCCATACATACACTGCGAAACATTTGACATGATATTTTGTTCCAAAATCTTCAAAATTTTAATCTTGTTGAATACAGCAGTCGTATATTGTGCTTTGTTTTAAGTAAAACATAGAATATGTTTGGTATGTGCCTAGAACCCGGCGTAGATAACTTGATTGTAGGGAATTTGATTCTCTCAGACCCATTTCATCGGTGGCGCTAAGAAAGACCACAAGTTCTACAGTTTTGACAGATTTTTTACTTATATGAACGACTGTCTGACATTCAACAATACCCATACATACCCCGCAAAATATTTAACAAAATAATGTTTGAAGTTTCCACAGGGTTCTGTACTGTTTTAGGTCACACTGATACCGTTAATAAAATATCAATGTCGCCTTTGTCGTTCGCAGGCCGTGTTGTGCTGGTAACTGGCGCTGGTGGAGGTCTAGGTCGCGAATATGCATTGGCCTTTGCAAAACGAGGTATGCTTTAGGTTATTAACGTCGGTTTTTTCAGATCAATTATAGGGACATGGCAGTGTCTCTATGATGTTCTATTCCAGTATTTTTAACAAAGTTTTCTGGAATTTTTGGAAAACCGCTTACTTTCTTTTGGAGATATACGTACATTTTTAAGAAGCAAAATTTGATCATTATCGGGAACAGATGACGTTGGTTATTTATCTGTATTATTTTAATCCTAGGCGGCAAAAGATTTACTGCACGAATGGAGCGCATTATTAAGGAAAATGTTAAGAACCGGACTTTATTTAAATAGAGATTTATTTATGAAGCAGCATTATATTCCGCAGACGCATTCTCTGGTAAATAGAATAGGCACGTGCATGTCGACATAATTTCGCTTCCTGTTATATTTCAACTTTGTATTTGATATACTATACAACGCAATAAAGGAAGATATACACTTTATTTAAATCACTGAATAAATTTTTTCATATCTAGCTACGTGGTTTGTCAGGTGCTTGCGACGTACAGTACCCGCCAAAAATGACTGTTGCTCGCTCGAAATTTGTTCGAAAAATAGAATTTACTATTAATTTTAATAGTTTTGAAATCTCGAGATAGCCACTCGCTCGCGACTCGCTCGAAATGCGACGGTCATTTTTGGCGAGTACTGTGCCTAGTTTTTTTTCTAGTGTTCCGTAAGGTGGGCCTTCATTAATTGTGTGGCTGAAAGCAACGGGGAATCGTTGGTCGGATTCAGGCCGCGCCTAGAGGGGGGCTACCGCGACGCCTTGGCGGCGGTCGACTCCTCGGCGAGGAGGCTGCTTTTCGGCGTGGGCACCACCTCGGAGTGAGCTGCTGTGGGCGGCCCCTTCTCGCGTAATTGGGTACGCCACATCGAGGAGTGGTATGCTGCGCCTGTGGGGGAGGGGGCTGCGCCTCAGGGGTGTGCCACCTTGGTGAGGGGCGAGACCCCGCAGGGATGTGGCGCTCGAAGAGGGGGGTGCGGCGCCTTGGGGGGAGGCAGGTGTATCGTGGAAGCCTCGGGATCTCTTCATAGTGAAATCTAAGATTCGCCACAGCATAAATGTTTACTGAATATTTATTGTAAGGGGCAGAGAGCCACATTTTTCGAGTTCTTGCTCGACTATGCTCTTCGTAGACGCTATTCGGCTCGACTCCGTTTGCTTTTCCGGCAATAAGCCACAATCGTCTTTCCGGCTTCGAACAACAAAAGTTTGCGATTCTCAATATTTAGAGAGAACATAATTATGCATAGTTACTTTGAGACCCGAAGAGCCGAATAATTGATGTATTCTCTGGTGTTCTTGCTTTTTGGAAGACTACGTGAAGAGCTTTTAAGAGCCGAACCAAGATTTTCTATATTCACTAGACTCCACTGTGTCAAACACATCTTGGGTTTTGGCTCGGCTCAAATATCACGGCAGGCTCGGGCCTAGAGCTCAGACAAGACTAGAGCCCAAATTCTCAGTTGCATTGACGCTTCATTATTTTTTCACACTAATTTAACACTGTCAGGATGTGAAATGTATTTCGTGATCATTATAAGGAAAAATACAAGGTAAATGCTACGATGTGACATGTAAAACGCAGATGTATATTCATATAAAATTTTTTTTGAACAAGGCTTGAACAATTTATGGCTATATTCACTATGTGTTTCGAAATACATTTTAATGCAAATGCTGCTATACAAGGTTCTTTCGTAACTCTGATAGCGACAGTACGTAATTTTACCGTAAATGTACACCTAATCTAACAGAAGTGTATGCTAAATATTAATATTGCAGATTCAACTTTTTCTTTAAATACGAAAAAGTAAAAATCTTAAGAAGAAAATAAAGTTCTCTACGCTTTTCCTAACCACCATTATACAAAGTGTCTCAAAAATCATAAATAAGTTTTCAAGACTCCATTCTGCAGATAATTATCTGTTCATGAGGCATATAATGACCTTGCGTAGGGTAAGTATGATTTTAAACATTGTATGTTTAAAATTTTTAAACCCCTAAAATCACAGACAATGCATAACCTCCGTCATGTATGTAATTTTGACTATCCTACTACATAAAACAAGACCGCAAAATGCCTCTAACATTCTGGTCGTCGCTATAGATGTTTTTGTGGCTAATCTGAAGGTTAGAGTGTAGCTGCAGCATTTGCATTAAAATGTATTTGGAATGTTGAAGAATTTTACATGAATATTGGTGAGTCGGTGTAAACGTAAACAGACTCTGCCAGTTTTCTGTGTTCTCTTGAATTTAATGTTGGCATTTCAGTTGCTGTAATGATATTGTTACCCACTCACAATTTGTTGCGACTTGCTCATTTAGAGAGATGTTATCTTAAGACATGTGAGTAACCTTAATGAAATTTGCCGAACCCGGAACTGTAATATCTGCTGGAACCAGATGTGAAACAAAAGGAAGTATTAATGAGCCTCTTTTTGGGGTAAATGATGAGCATAGGGTTATTTGACCAATTAAATCCCTTGATTTCTTTGTTTTAAAAGTGCTTTGGTGTGTCGTCAGCCCTGTGTTGCATTGGCTATAAATAGCGAAATTTTGGTTTTGTAATTAGTGGTCCGTCGAGATGATAGCTGGATACGATGAATGTACGTAATTGAGCTTATCGCCTTATTTACGAAGAAATTCGGTTGTCCTTAGGCTCGTCCTCGAGAATGTCATTCGCGATGCTGTAACCAATTGCGAACACACTAAACAAAATACCGTCATCGTAATTGACATTGTCTGTGCTCTTACACGGCAAGGACGCACGCTGTACGACTTCAACGATTAAAGAGCTGTCTTTTATAAGCTATCCCAAAATTTTTAGTACGGTAAAATCGATTTCTTAAAACTATTATAATTTCCTTGAAAGTTGTGTTATAATTGTCGACTGTTACCACCTGCGGTATCTTATTAGGTTAACAGTAACATGACCTGCATAGTTAGAGAATAAATCCTACTAGAGATAACCTGAAATGTCCCAACGTGCATCCGATACCAAAAAACCTAGCTGTTTTCTGTATTTTTGAGTTTTAGGGTTTAGCCTCAGCCAGTTTGTAAAAAACTCCTTTTCAACAAGCGAGTAACACTATCACACGCGTCTTGGAATTAATCGAAAAGGGTACGTTTGGCTGTTATCAGAAAATTTGACAATTTTGCGACACTTCCCATGTTTCCGCCTAGCAAGTAGGCCTACCTTTTCTACTGATGTGAAGGCGTATTGAAAATAAAATCCACTGTTTGTCCCGCGGATGTATTATTCTCTTTCTGTGTCTTTAGGAAAGAATTATTTTGAAGCCTAATATTTTGAACCTCAAAATAAGATATAAACACAGACTGGCCACGCTCGCGCCAGTTCTCATCATTGGTTGAATTGATATTGTTAGTCAATATTCTGAGCAATATCAAATATACAATGTACTCGTAATTGCGTTATGTTGAGGGGTCTCGAGGAAATGTGAATTAGCTGATAAAAAGACACATTTGGAACTTGTTTGTAGCAAGTTCTTAGGATGAGCCGTTTGCTGAATAACGATATTTAACAAAGCTTAGACTGCGAAGTATGTGCTTCAAATATTATAAATATGTTAATGCTTGATTGTTTAGCAATATCTGTGCCATTATGACTTACTTTTTATGTACAGGCCGGGAAATGTGTGTTGGAAAATTAAAAGAGCCAAGCAAATGTACCTAAGCAAACACAAAGCCAGTATATATTTAGTTATTTGTACTGTAAAAATAGGATCAAGATTTAGTTTTCAGCTATGGTTTAGCCTATTACCTAATTTTGGCTGGAAATAGAAACGTTTTATTACTTCTGCTTCTTTGTGGAGCGAAAGGCGGCTAGGCCGATGTGCGTCGGGTGAAACACCCATATTTCTACAGAATTTACAGGGTCTTCATTTGTAGTCACCAGCAGATGTCGGTGCGGGTTTCCATGTCTGCAGTGTCTGAGCACATGGTTCCATGTCGTCGCTATCGTGCCCACGCCGGATGCATTCTGGGGTGCCTGCCAGCTTTATCTCTTTCGACCCGTTCGAGGGCTTCGAGAGTATATACAAAATCACTTATACAAAGTGATTTTGAAGTCCGAAACACAAGTCAGCACATTACTAAGCCGTTTCAAAAAAGGCAAATACATCTCCAGCTCACAATACTATAAGATGCTTCCCTTGGGCTATAGGATTCCAATCCTATACGGTCTACCTAAGGTCCATAACGCTAATACTCCACTTAGGCCAATTTTATCGTGCATCGGTTCAGCAGTGCATAACTTGGCACAGTTTCTACGTAGTTCCAATTCTCGAACCGTTAACAAAAAATCAATTTACTATCTCGAACTCTTTTCATTTCGTACAAAATATTCAAAACTTGGATGTCACACGGTGCATTCTGGCAAGTTTTGATGTCCCAGCACTTTTCACCAACGTTCCGATTGACGAAACCCTGCAATATATACGCCAGGCAGTTGACAACAAAGAAATTAATTGCGTTCTACCTACGAATGAGCTTATTACAGCTGTCACACTTTGTGTCAAAGATATTAGCTTTCTGTTCAATAATACGATCTATCAACAGGTCGAAGGGGTGGCCATGGGATCCCCTCTTGGACTAACGTTAGCAAATATCCTTATGAACAAGTATGAACCAAAATGGTTAAACGAGTGTCCCATAGCTTTTAAGCCTAAATATTATCGCCGCTATGTTGATGATACTTTCACGATTTTCGATAATAATCAGCAAGCCGCGACGTTTCTACAGTATCTTAACACCAAACACAGTTCCATCAAATTTACACTGGAACTTGAAAAGAACGGGTCACTTCCATACCTCGACACATTAATTTCAACAAATAATGGCAAACTGATTACATCGACGTACCGGAAATCAACCTTTACGGGACTAATCATGAAATTTGACTCTTTCATATGCGGAAAATACAAAAAAGGCCTCTTACAATGCCTCCTGCATAGAGCATTTATGATAGGCTCGAATTACAGCATCATCCATAACGAGATCAAGTTTTTGAACCAACTTTTTCACAACAACGGCTTTCCACCTAATTTGGTAAACAGCTCTGTGAAAAATTTCATGAACAAATGGGTTGAAAAAAGTAATCATCTGCCATTACCTCAAAGTCAACTACAGTCCTCAAATATAAACACCGAAGTCGAAACGAAGTTTTTTACGTTAAAGTTACCCTTTGTCGGTACATATACAAACAAACTTCGCAAAAACATTGCGATCTTACTCAAAACTGCATACCCGAACGCGAATATACGCATAGTTTTCGAAACCGGTAAAAGAATTAAACAGTCGTTTTCATTCAAAGATCGAATACCAGATGTTCTTAGATCTTTTGTCGTTTACAAATTCACTTGTTCCGCTTGTGAAGCGGACTTCATCGGCAGCTCACGCCGACACTTAACGACTAGGATCTCTGAGCACCTCGATATCTCGGCTAGAACCGGAAAACAACTAACGAATGCCCAACTTGCTAATTCCGCAGTTTTTCAACACTACACTAACTGTAACAACAAAGCTAATCCTGATAATTTTTCAGTGATTGCACAGATAAATGGTAGTGATCGACTTTCCGAGTCGTTACTCAGAAATTTTGAAAACATTCTTATCCGCCATAATAGCCCCAAACTCAATGACATATCCGCACTCAAACCGCTGCTAATCTATACTGATTAATACGACCAATTTACCTGGCAATACTTCGACAATATATTAATTTGTTTCTGATTATATATATATTATATATATATAAAGTATTTTGGAAAATATTGCGGACTGAAATTTTTTCTAACATTTTAAAATATATATGCCAATAGGTTCATTAACTACAATTGAAAATTTGAAGCGTTGCCGCACAGCACAACGCTTCTCCATAAATTCTCTAAATCTGTGAGCAAAAATGAAAGACGAAGTTTGTCCGTTTGAAGAATATTGCCTAGCTATATACCTGATGCGCGTTGCTTTGCCGTTGTTGGACTACTGCTGTTTAACTCCCACCGACTATACAGTTTGCCATGGTTAATATGGTATCGCTTAGAAACTCCGGCTATTCTCTGTAGAAAACCTCGTTCAAACATATCAAACCGGGAAATTTATCTTGCTCCATTTCGTGGACCATGTTTGCTATTCGCACATACGTATTGTAGCACTGGCCGAGTGATTTCACGTTTGCGAAAGACGTAATACAGACATTCAAATTCTGACACTGCAGTGGGGATGCCGTGGCCGATAATATTAAAAAGAACCGCAGCCGGTAATTACTTACAGAATTTTAATAAATTTGAATGAAGCTCACTGAGTGAAACGTAAAATCATTTTATTACTTTTAATATATTCAGGGGCAAACGTTGTTGTTAATGATCTCGGTGGTTCTGCTACCGGCGACGGTGTTGGATCATCTCGCCCAGCCGATCAAGTTGTCGCCGAAATTACAGCCCTTTCGGGAGCACCAAAAGCTGTTCCCAATTACGACTCGGTTGAAAATGGTGATTCGATTGTAAAAGCTTGTGTAGACACATTTGGTCGAATTGATATTATTGTTAACAATGCAGGTTTGTGATTTTTAAATTGTATACCGTTATAGAAAACCAAATTTTTCGCTAATCGTTCGTGCAAATTCGTGAATAACAATTACTGAACAGCTGTTAATTTTTTGCGAACGCTTCGCGAATGTTTGCGTCAAATTTGCTTTTATTGCTGTCCGTAACTGTATATAGATACTTTGTCAAAAATGACTGTCGAATGTAGAGCGAAAATCAAATATTTTATAAAGTTCCCAAAAAATAAATCTCGAACCGAAAAAAAGTTCTCGAACGCATTTTGAACAGTTAGGCAACGCTTCAAACATCATTAGCATTGTTCTGGTCTGTCCGTAGCCTTTCGAAAAGTGGGGCGATACTTTGAGGCCTCATGTTCATTCTCAGGGGAAATTTTGCTTAAAAATACTAAATATCTTTATTTTTTCATGTAGTTATACTGCCGTGAATGTATCTTCCAGCTATAAAATGACGTTTTTGCATTAGAAATAGTGGTAATTAATGTTTAAAAACATTTTGCATACAAAAATATTGAGACATAAAAAATTTTTGAATTTCGTTGTGTGGGGAGGAACAGACATGCGATAAATTTCGCGAACATGAGAGGATTTCGAAAGTGGGGTTCCCTACCCACCGTACCCCCGTCGACATGCCAGTTGTTTGTTAACAAACAATATTTTTTGTTATCTGAACTTGTTTTTATTTAAACGTTCGATCACACTTAACATTCATTGCTCGACGGGACAATATGACGAGAAAATTCGAACACACGAACACATTTTGAATAAAAATAGTTGTTGTCTGAACATCGGAAGAACAGCTGTCATTTCTGGGAGGGACTGATTTTTTGCTTGGTAAGTGTATTTATCACTTATTAAACAATGACTCAAATTTTTAACGCACAGTTTCAGAGAACATTCAAATTCAGTATTGATACATATCGAGAAACAGCAAGACAAAAGTCAGCACTTTAATTGCAGCTCTTGTATCATACAGAACCTGAAAAGCAAGTTATTATGAAAATTGACCACAGCGACATTTTCAAAGAAGACATCATAGACTACAGAAGATCTAGAGGAAATTATTGGATAGCTTGTGTTCAGGATTTGTTTTTGAGTATTTAACGTTAAGTTTCACATGCGTGTATTCTTATTCACTTCTTCTTAGAGGCGTATGATGTAGTACAAAACATTGCCAACCACTCTGGGGTTTGCAATTTATGTAACAATATGCAATTATGTATGATTTTTATTATATGCAAAGATTTTATATATAATATAGCGCACATTTGAAACACACCATAGATAAATTTGCACGCATCTGATTTTCAAAGTGAAAACCAGATTGCATTTAATTGAAATTTTGACTTTCCCCAAAACGGTGAAAACGTTCATATTTATTCAGCACCAATATTGAAAACGTTTAGACAGTAATCATAGCTGTCCTCTTAAAGTACTACAAACTCTTATAGTGGTTTTATTTCTGCATTGTACCTTTGAATTAAAGTATCGGAACAGATTGAAGCTAATATATAATATTTAGACACTATATTTGACGCAAATTCACGGTAATGTTGCGGTACGGTAATGGTAAATATTATGTTTCCAAAAGTAAATATATCATACTCTAAGAGCTGTACCTCTGTCTGCGTCTACTGCAAATTCGAGGTTCGAAACATGGTATGGCCTAACATTTTTCAACTGTTTTTCAGGCTAGGCTTAACTGATATAGCGTAATTTGACCCGCTGAGTCGATTGGAGCGATTAATTTATGCAGACGGGTTTATGCAGACGTGTGAATTCTTATTACCGCTGGTCCTGCAGCCTAGGTGATGCGGGCCGTAGACAAACGTGGCCATCACCTTGGTATTTTTAAATAATGGATTTTTTGTTTAAAGGTATTCTCCGTGACAAATCGTTTATTAAAATGTCGGAATCCGATTGGGACCTTGTGCATCGTATTCATCTGAAAGCAGCATTCGGTATATGCCGTGCTGCTTGGCCACACATGCGCTCCGCCGGCTACGGTCGTATAATTGTGACATGTTCAAATAGTGGTATTTATGGTCAGTTTGGGCAGGCGAACTACAGTGCAGCGAAGATGGGGCTTGTTGGGCTGGCGAACACTTTAGCCATCGAAGGAGCTAAATACAATATATTGGTAAAATTATATAATTTTGCAATGGAAGTTGTTGGTATTACAGTACCTCGAAGAAACTTTGAGAAAGCATCTAACATATCGTGTAAGAGGATCTCGACTAAACCTCTTACACCACATGGTTTCGACAAATTTAATAACACATCGGTTCGAATATAATTTAAATCCAAATTGGCATTATGCAACATTCACATTTAATAAGACTATCGGACACTGGATGCATAAACACACATAAATGCATTCGGTCATCGTTACATACGTAAAATCCTGAAATATGTTACCTGGACACGTAAGAAACGCGCAGGTACATACGTCGACGGTGTGTCGAACAAAGATCCAACGAACATGACAATATCAGGCAGGGACTGTAATATTAATTTGAAATATTGAATAAAGATAGATTGATAGCATTCTTTGTAGCATTTGTAAGTTTAGATGCATATTTTTCATCAATAGTGATAACGTTTTTTAAAATACCTTTATATAATCAACAATACTTAATTAATCACGCTCGGAAGCTACTAAAAATTGGGATAACTCTGTGACCCCGAAGGTTTGAGCTCGTAACTTGGTGGCTATGCGAACCTTGATGTCACGGGTTCGCGGGTCCATTTAGGGATGATTTTTGTAAGGCTGAAAAGTAATTTGTAGTTGTTGCTGCGTGTGCGTAGTATTAACCTACTCCAGTATGTTTTCAGAACGTGGCGTAACATAGTGGAGAATGTGTGTTGCAAGTGGAGAATGTGTGTTGCAGGGGTGAACATTTTTAAATTCCGTCTGTGTGTGTGATCGGCCATAACTCTGGAACGACTTAACCGATTTTTATGATCTTCGGCTCATTCGAACCGGTATAGTCGATTTACCGTATACATCCCCGACCGTTGTTTGATTTGGTGTCTGGTTCCATGGCCAAGATTCAAAATATAGGTTTTTGCCCCATTTTAGTACCCTTCACGGAAGCAAGGTTATTCTTGTCTTAACTTTCGAATTTTTTTCTCTGGTTGTTTTTATTTCATAGTAAAATGATAAATGCCGATGCCACTTTTTTGTTTTTTGATTAAGGCTCCGGATTTCTAATTATGGAGTTTGAGGTATGGCACTTTCGTTGTTGCTCGACACAAAATTAGAAAATTTGTGCTGACATCCTGGGCAGCGGAAAAGTTTTACTTTTGAGTTTTCGGGCATGGGAAACTCATTGCCGGCGTTGGTTTCACCTTGCGACCCATGGTTCTTTGGGTACAGTGGTATGTCGCCCTCTTAGTTCGAGGTTCAGGTGTCAAAATGATGGTTTTTACCCTATTTTAATACCCTTCACGTAAGCAAGGTTATTTTTATCTTAACCTTCGATTTATTTCTAGTTGGTTTTATTTCATAGTAAAATTATAATAATGTCGAAGCCTTTTTTGTGTTTCGATTAAGACTCCAGTTTATGGGGTTTGAGGTATGGTACCCTGTGGTCCCAGGACCCAAAATTTGAAAATTTGTTTTGACGTCCTGGGCGGCTGAAAAGTTTTAATTGAGGGTTTTCGAGATGGGAAACTCATTGACGGTGTTGATTTTGCTCTGCGACCCATATTTCCTTGAGTATGGGGGTCTGGCGCTCCAGTGGTTAACTGGCCTGTCCACAGTGGGGGGAGCCCCCCACTTTCCAAATCTGCCATGTTCGTGAGATTTTCCCCATGTCCGTCCCCCACTCCGCCGAAACCCCATGTTCAACTAATTCCAAATTTTTTTATGTCTGAAGATTTATGTTTTTGTTTGCAAATTGTTTTTAAAAATAGAACCTGGAGATGGCTTTGAACTGAGTTTCCTAACTCCGATTTAGTTGTCTGGGGCACTAACCCCAGCCCTAGGTTTTTTGGTTCCACAGGTGGGTCTTGACCTTAATATTTTACGTTTACCCAAAAAATTTTGCTGGACCCAGGGCAGTTTCGGTTTCGGAGACATAGGATTTGCAAATAAATCCTATTACAAATTGCAGGCTTTTAGCCGTTCGTGCTTATATGTGTACATAGTTGCCTACTGCTGGTTTCATGGATGGCCCTCGTCCTTTATCCTGGCTTGGGACAGGCAGAGAATAGTTTATGTATTTAATAATGTAAAATTGCGTTTCATAATTACGTTTCTTTATTGTGTAAAAATTCGTGAAATTCTCGACCCAAAAATTGTAAGTCTGGACTCAGAGTTTAAGGTCTGCACCCGAAAAAAATTGCTGGACCCAGGGTCCGTTTTGAAAAAACCCTGGCCCAGCCTATCTGCGGGGTTTCGCGAATGCATTTTATCGCGTTGCATGTGCCGTCACAGCATTTCTGTCGTTTTAGTTGCATCCCCATGGCTTGCCTGCTGAAAACTGCGATTACAGCTGGCCGTGCTTTATGTTACTCACGATTTTATCATGAATGGTTTAAATAAATGCAGTAGCATTTTTATTATATCCGTTTTTGCCAAGCCAATTATTTTTGATGTCATTTCAAAACACCTAAAGGGTGTTGTGGGTTTACCTAACGAAACCAAGAGTTATGTGGAGAGTTACCACCTGTGGGAATTTCTGATATTTTCGGAGAGCTTGAAAATCGTAGCACGCCCTGTCACTTCGTGGAGAGGCCAGAAATGTGTATATTAATTTTGGAAGTTATGTACACTGTGCGGGAAGGTGTACCTCCAAAACTATCTTTTTGTTTTTGTATATCTTTTGTAAGTAGGAAATTGCAAATTTCTTGGAAGAACGGTTTGAAAGTCAAGGGTTTGTAGTGGCTAGGTTATCACCGCCCATCCCGGGGCTATGAAATTAATTCGGATGGTTTTATACCTTGAAACATTTTACCCAGCTGCTATTATTGTCCTGTATTAAAATAAGTGTGCCTTATCGAGAGAAGCTATGGATATCTGGTTCTATGGGTTTTCCTAGAAGACGCTATGTCAGTTCAATGATCTTTTTAAAGAGAGGTTTGGGCTATAGCTTTCCAGGATGTGTTTTGAGCTGCAGTTGTTAGTTGTTATGGACTAACCTTTCGTTCAGCTAGTGAGATAATGTTGTAAAAAAACTTCTTTAGTCAAGGGTTCGGTGTTCTACTTTCTTTCGATATTGTAGTGAGTGAAATAACAACTTTTTAAAAAGTTTCAGTATCCTACTTCTTTTCAATGTTTTAGTGAGTCAAATAACCGAGACAATGTTTTATACAAAAATGTTACATCACCAGCGTCTTCTTTTTCCAGTTCCCGTCATAGGAATTTTTTCAACATTTAAGCTGAAATTCAATTTTGTATTTAGTTAGTATGCATTTATTTAAACGAAGTTCCGCTGCATTTTAAGCGCTGTCGTTGGACTGTGACACCTACAAAATTTGCCTGCGTCACAATTTTAGGCGTTCTAAGTAATTATACATAATCACAAAATGTAATGTCACTGGGAATAGTGATGTAGCCATCATCTCTTGCTGCCGATTTATCTGAAAAACCCCGGCTCCCTAGCATTGTTTGTTAGAAAAGTCATATAGCAGCTTTCATGAATTACGGTGATTTTATTAGATAGTAAGACTAGAACTCTTTAATGATTGTTGAGTGAAAATTATGCGTAACTTTAAAGCCTGCATCATTGTAGATTAGTAGAAATTATTGTGTAAGGCGCTTTCTGCGCAAACTATAATGTTTAAGGTCAATACTCTTGTACCGACGGCAGCTTCACGGCTGACGGCCACTGTTATGGCAGAAGAAACATTGATGGAATTCCATCCGTGTCATGTTGCACCATTGGTAATCTGGTTGTGTTCGGAAGAGTGTCAAGAAACTGGTGGTGTATTCGAAGTATGCTAAGATTACATTATGAATCAAGTAAAAAATTGAACATCGACTAAAAACATATGGGAATGCAATTGGCTCACCTGGTGTTCGCAAATACAATCTAATTGATTAGACGGGGGGGTATACAACAGACATTTCTTGTGAGTACGTGATGGATGAACATCATAAATGTAACGATGCTGATGATCAGTTGTTATATTGTATTGTGTTCTTGCTAAATTATTTATTCGTTGCCCACACGTAACTGGTGTTTTGGGTTAGGCATGGTAATGGTTTCAGATTCCAGAGTACTGAATTAGAACGTATTTTAACCGATTGCTACAATATGATATACATAGCAGGGAATAACCGGAACCAGAAACTGGAACCATCCATTTAAACCGGATCCGGAACAGGAACCTGGTCTTCGAAATTTATATAGTAGTAAACAGATGAAAGACGAAATGATGGCACTGTGGATTTAAAATGTATTAAAAGGAAATTTTGCATTAAACTTAATGTATTGGTATAACATTAATGCCTCTCTGGGATTTTGATGAGGATGGAGAAGGAAAAATTCTGTATCCATCAATATGTCGGTTTTTGAACTCCCAGCGGAAAAATGCCTTCCGTTGTAGACAGGCTTGCGTAAACTGCGTTATCAAAAACTGAATTTTCTTGTAACGCATGAAGCATTGACTAGACAATAATTTCCCTCTGTCTCTAATCGCCTGCCTTTAGTAGACATATTCTTGTCATATGTTATTCCGCAGGAAACTTAAAATTAGTAGTTTATATGGTTCTAAAAGAAAATAAAAAGGCATAATATAATTTTCTGATCGTTGGCTAAAAACATTGTTCAGGCTAGCTGTGGGCGAACAGTGCTCCTCATGATGATGATAATTTTCTGATGAGAATGCGATAAATGAGACAAACTGTGGTACTGCTCGCACAGTTTCAATACATAGCTTTCGTTCCCAAGATCGCATTTTCTATCTGCTTTGAAGATGTTACTTTATTCCAATGTAGACTGATTACGAAGTTTACAAGAGCACTGGCTGGTTCTTCATGCAATATATATTAGCCAAGCTTACAGCTAAGTACTTCAATAATTTTTACTCTATATGTATATCAAGTTGGACCAGTTCAATTCTAGCATATACTACAGATTTCTGAATGGGTAAGCTGCAACAAGCATCGACTTAGCTTTGTTTTGTTAACACACTCCTGCCGGCTGAACAAGAAAAATCCTTACTGAAATTGTGTCCTACTTATGTTTCATAGCGTAATTTGTTGAGTTAGTCTTTTCTTTTGGTTGGTAATATTGGAACTTGATCATTGTGTATATAAACGTATGATTGGACTACAGATGAAGCAAAAAATATGGACATTTGTAAACAAAATTTTAAAACCAGAATTCTGGTTCCGGTATCGTTTTGCCTTTTGCAAGAACCGCAACCGGGACGCTATTTTCGCCAGAACGGTTACTCCCTGATACATAGCCGATATACTGAATATGTAGTAATTTTATTTACATGGGTTTCTTTTGCTATGAAAACTAAATTGTTGACTAGCGATTTGTATGCAATCTAATAAAGGTTCTAGATAAATATTGTAATCAAAACGCTACTTTGCTATTACGACAGGTGCTTGATATAGCTTGAAAATACGTCGTGTAACAGTATTGTATTTTTGGACAGTAATTTTAGGCTGCTTCCGGTTGGTTTGGTAAATTGGAATATCATCGTAGTAACGGAGTAAAGTTGGCGTCATCGAAAGGGGCAGTAGCAGCAACTCCTGAAGAAGTTCGGTCAAATTGGGATAAAATCATTGATATGGCAGATTCTCAACATTTTGAAAATACGGCTAGCGCAACGACGATATGCTTGGACGACTACTATGACAATAATGGTTTTGAACACAAAGCAGGTACTTACAGTGCTGACCAAAAGTGAATGCTTTGCGAACAATGTTCGTTCGAGGAACTTTCAAATTTCACTAGAAATGTGTTGGAATTTTGTTCAACCAATATTCGAAATTTTTGGCGAGCTTTTAAATTTGTGCAAGAATGCGTAAATTTTGTTCGATTTGTATTCCTTATTCATTCGTTCAAAAGGTGACAGTCATTCGTCGTCGATCTTAGCAAAGGGCACATATGGTTATATCGGGTATGACAAGGAATTTTGGCAGAAAATGATCTGGAAAGTATCCCTCTACGATCTGAGCAAGGGGCACACGCTCCAACTACAGCATTTAGCGAGATATGATAAAATAAGCAAAAGGCACCTGAACGGCGCAAGTCAGAGCAAAGGGACATATCGATATGTGCCTGTTAGTCAGATTTTTTTAATATACAAAAACAATTGGAATAGGCACATACCGAATACGTGCGTTTTGCTGATAATGTGTCGCTGATCTGATTATCGTATTAAATTTTATATACCCTTCGCTTAACATTTACTTGGGCATTTAAATACAATTAAGCTGCGTAATAAATTAATCATAAGGAAACAATGTAATGTAAATTCTAACTGAGAGTTTTTTAACATTTCGTAAGCATTTCGCTGACAGATTTTTTTTATTTTTTTGCTAAGTTCGATTATGTTCCATTATAACAGATATACTCGTTAAGTTCACTTCACTTCAAGCATGATTAAAACATTGTCAGTTTACGGATAAAATGTTCATAGACGGAAAGCGTGATCGGTCCCCCTAGGAGGCCATTTCGAATTCACCGGTTCTACCAATATTTGGTAGTTACGTTATAATTTACTACTAAATACAAAATTGTGATTTAAAATGGCACCTAAACATAAATTGAGGAAAAACAAAACAAATTATATATAATCGAAAAAAATGAAGAATTAGTGACAGTCCACAGTTTTGAAATTAATGGCGTCGTTTGGTCCAAGTGGGGGTTAAGGTCATGGCCTGCTATTATTGCCGATCCGGAAACAGCTACAACTCGGCGTCCTACATCAAAGCATTTGTACGTCTGGTTCTCTGGTGATGACACTTACGCTTGGCGCCCCTATTTGTCATTGAGATACTTTGTCAATTCCGATTTACCTAAGCAACTCCAAACAGACAAAAATTCAAAAGCCTACGCAACAGCTGTTGACGACTTGGTAGCGTATTGCGAAGAAGATGGTGCTACCTCGAATCGATTACAGCTGTGGTTACACTGGCGAATTTATTGTGTACGACATTCCGAAGTCAAAAAAGACTGCCACCTGTTTTCAAACTCAACATTTGGCTAATCCAAATCTGCTTAATGTCCTACCCCAAGCCTACAACCAGCAACTGCCAATAAGCGACGCTAAAAAGCGGGATCTGGTTAGCCTTGCAAGAACGGGGCGATTGATCAAAACTGCTGGTCGTTCTATATTTCACTGCCAACGTCAAAAGAGCTCGAATCTGCCGAAATGCGAACTTAAGATTTCCATGGTTATATTTACCATTTCAAATGCTATTTAGAATTATTTTTTGAGTAGAGAACGTTAAACGTTATGCGTCTGTTAAAATTGCTCTTTAATTTAATATGATGTTCCAAACTCATCGAATGTGAGTTCAGAGCCAGGGCCAAGAGCTGCAATCGGGTACACTATGCCATCAAGCGATTACAGTTATACATTTCGCGACGTTATCTTGTACTCATTGTCAATTGGTGCATCCACTACTAGGGTATTAAAGTTGTAATCATTGTAGGATTATTAACACATTGTCAGTATTCTGTACAATTTGCAAAATTAGAGCACAGAAGTTTGCCAATCTTATACTACATTTACCAGTTCAAATGCTGTTTAGAATTATTTTTTGAGTAGAGAACGTTAACGTTATGCGTCTGTTAAAATTGCTTTTTAATTTAATATGATGTTCCAGACAAATCGAATGTGAGTTCAGAGCCAGGGCCAAGAGCTGCAATCGGGTACACTATGCCATCAAGCGATTACAGTTATACATTTCGAGACGTTATCTTGTACTCATTGTCAATCGGTGCATCCACTGCTAGGGTATTAAAGTTGTAATCATTGTTGTAGGATTATTAACACATTGTCAGTATTCTGTAGCATTAATTTGCAAAATTAGACCACAGAAGTTTGCCAATCTTATAACTCATGATATGTTACATGTTGTTTAATGAACAGTGCATAATGCATGATTCTGCATGGACGAGCCACATTCTGTGACTCTCAGAATGTTGTCTAAACTATTTTCATAAGGAGTGACATACTGGTTAACATAGGCTAGGTGGCTAGATACTGGCTATAATTTTGACAAGCTAGGCGGCACCTATGAATAAAACAATTTTTAACAGATAGAAAATTTTCCCTCACATTCCTTACAAAGTAATCATTTGTTTGTTACTAAGATTAAGCACAGCTTTAATTTAATTGGTTGCAATTTACTATTTAACATGATTATTTTGGACTTTTGTAACAAAACAGAACGGCAATTTTTGCCACGGTGGGTCTGCTAAATTCAGTAGTCACTTTATGGTAAATCCTTGGTTTCCGATCACGGTTAGAATAGCTGTGTTTGTTATTTGCAAAATGTGAAAAATAATTTAAACTTGCTTTAATAAATTACTGCCCCTGTATTGCTACTGATTGCGCTCAGCATGCGAAACACACTGAATCTACTAAGAAGTAATGGTGTTGTATCGAAGTGTTGCGATCTGTGTGTGGTATTTCAGAAATAATAATGATTGTTCTGGCTTACGCCGGGACAAAATTTCCCACGCGCAAACACTGTTTCCACAGTTTTTCACTTGATAGTTAGCTAGCTAGCTTTGTAAACAAGAATTAGACCAGAATATTTCGACGGTTAAAATTAGAAGGAGCGTAATTCACTAAAAACGATTTTGAGAAAATTAATAAAAATCGTTTATATTTCATTGTACGCAGAAGCATTAATTAACGTATAAATATAATAACGAATGTACAAAGTCGCTTTCATCCTACATTTTGTTAGCCTTGCAATATTTGCCAACAGCCGGTTAAAATCAAAAAAGTTATGAATTACGCTTCTTCAACCGAAAAATAATAATACACGTAAATATGCATTACGCTGTTTCTACAAAAAAGAGGTTGTGAGCAGGAAGAGTGTAATTCAATGATTTGACGAGTTACGTTATTTCTATACTGTATTCATTCCGGGACTTTTCAGCCACTGAGTGTGATAACAAGATCAAACAGCTTTGATAATTGTAAAATAAAAATATCTTACACAAAAAGAACAATTACTCACATAAAATAATACGTCAGAAATGGCTGCTACACCGACGGTTAGTCAATCGTCCATTTCGGATTCGCCCTCTTTGAGCCCATAATAAAACTGTCGATCGTCCGCAGGTACAAATCGATTTGCCATCTCAACTAAGTCATGGAGCTTTTCCTTCGAGATTGGCAGCTGAGACACGTTATATCGCGGCGGCGGCGGGGCCCATTTCAACAGAACCGCGGCGAGTCTGCTTGCGATCAAGCGGAATCCTCTTCCACTGCAGCTCCCCAATCCGATATTTAACATAAAACGCATCCAGGTCGTTTCGCCTATACATTATGTGATGAAACTCCAGCCAGTTGACACGTTCTCCGTCATCTGTAATTACACGATTCTTTAAAATTCTGGCGGCGAGCTTAGGAAAATCCATCCATTCGTCGATAGCAGGCTCGTCGATGTTGTATTTTAGCTCCTCCATAACTTTCACCCAATCCGCTGGAACATATATCATTCGACTTTTCGATGAAGTTTCGATGTGAGAATGGGCATTGTCACACTCCATGTGACTATGCCCAGATTCCATGAATTTGTGCTCAATGGACTCCAGACGATGGTTATTGGGGATGCGAGCGAGAAAATACAGAAACATTGCCGCAACTGCTTGATTACGATTCTGACCGCCTGAAGGTAATAGAAAACTTCAATCAACGCTAAAAAACACGATATGAAAGAGTATCGACAGCTTGCCAATAACAAAACTGAATAAAATAACAAATGAAAGAACTCTGGCGATCGATTACGTCGATTCATATTCAAATATGGTACATACACATAGAGCTTTACATTATTACAAAACGTTATAACAGTAAACATCGCTAAAATTAGCAAAATAGCCACATTGTGTCATTTTTGTAACTTGAACAAAATAACAAATGAAAGATCTCTGACGATCTATTACGTCGATTTATACTCAAATATGGTACATACACATAGAGCTTTACATTATTACAAAACGTTATAACAGTAAACATCGTAAAACTAGCAAAATAGCCACATTGTGTCATTTGTTTAACCTGGTGAAAAGACAAAATTTACATCTTGCAATTTTTATCCTAACAGCATAAATTTTACAGTTTTAAACTATTCTAAATATAATTTCTCAGTCAATTTCCTGCAGTCGGGTAAACGCTCGTCTTACAGTGCTAAATGATCATCTTACAATATAACTATGCAAGAGTTACTACAGAGTATTTCTCACCTGCAGTGTCGCTGTAAAAGATTACTCGTCGGACAGTTGGCGCCAGATTCGTTAACCAGCGGTACAATGCTGTGGCAGACTCTGCGGAACCCTTTCTTCCTTTGCTCTCATTCCAAACAACGCAAGTCACTTTCTTGGTACCATTGTTCCAAATTGTTAGGTTGAAGGTTGACAATTTTCGCCTATATTGCATGTTGCTAACTGGAGTACATGGCGTGACAAGGATCTTTTCGAGATCGAAACTAGCAACGACAACATCAGAATTCGCTTTCGCAATGGCAGTGTCTTCTCGTTTGGAATCGAACGCTTCATTCATTATGAACGCAGTATGTGCTCATTATGCGCCAGCTCCAGTTTGACTCGTTCCTAAACTCGAGTTTGACTCGTTTGACTTGCTAAAAGTTGTGCCTGTCAGCAGTTTTAGAGAATACACTATACAGCGCAGATTTAGGTTTGTTCCACAATATAACTAACAGATTTAGGTTTGTTACACAATAGGCTAACAGGTTTAACTTTGCTACACAATATAGCTAGCAAGTTTAGCTTTCCCACATAATATAGTTAACAGGTTTAGCTTTGTATCACCAGACCCAACCTTGCAAACGACATTTCTTATATCTCAAAAACCAAACAAGAAGCAGTCACCTGTGAAAGGCGGTTGGCCTCGCATCGACTGAATAATCACTTCTTCCTCCTCCAGCTCCGTTGGAAAGACTTCAAGTAAACCGCGGTCCAGTGACCGGTTGTGCTCGACATCGTCATCGGATTGAAAAAAGCTGCTATTAGCAGCACCATCGCAAGAATTGCTTTGTGGCGAAATTATGTCGCATAATGAATATAATCGTTGATCAAAAGCCCATTCTCGTAGTTCGCTTATGGCAGCCGGGAATGACTTTTTAAACTTATTTGTAAGCTTACTAGGTTTCAAATATTGCCCATTTTTATGGTTTATCAGCTCAACATTACGGGTTCCAACTTGAGCGAAATCTTTAGTATCGTAAAATATACTAATACTTTGCCAGATTTAATATTTCGTAACCCATCAAACTTGGGTTCAATATGTAACTCATCTTTATCAATAATTATAGCAGGCCATTTTGGGCATCTAATCTGGGAAACCCAGACTATATCATGAACTCTGAACATTTTAGCTATTAAATCTATTACTTCTTTATTACTATATAACCTGTTTAAAAATGAACAAATATTATTTATAACACAGCGACTGTTTAATTCGGGAGTTGGGATCCTAAAGAAACTTGCGTTGCTTTTCACATGTATCGTTGAACAAATACAAGACATCGTTGGGTCGATTAAACCGGAGCTAGGAACTAATTGAACGACCACAGTTCGGAAAATATGGCTAGCGTTTCGGTAGCTCGCAGACATCAATCACTACCTGGCTATATCGCGTACAAATACAGCGTTACTTTTCATAGCCCAGAAAGTCGATCCAAGCCACTGCTTAGGTGGGAAAAATCAGTAATTTGCAATAAGTAACAATATTTGAATTGAACAATAAGCACAATTCTATGTAAGAACATCAGATTGAATAATTGAACTTCGCCTGCATGCTTTTAACAGTAAACTATGATGTAGGACTGTGAACAAACGTAAGTGCAAAACTTTCACTCTCTTTTTCGTAGAAAAAAAGCGTAATATCAATTTAGGCGAATTACGCTCAGTACACAAAAAGACCATTTTGAGTACAGAGAACGTAATTCAACTTGGTGTGAATTACGATCCTTCTAAGGAAAATCTAACATAAACAGTATAAACAGCGTAATCGTTTTCGGCCAATAACACGATAATTACGCGCTTTCTACTTAAAACGACTGAAGAAAAATGTGCAGCAAGATCTCCTGTATCAACTTACGCTAAAATTCAATTTTCAAAAAATGACGATTACGCTCTTTCTACTGTTAACCATCGATTTAATATTATAGACTCGGGATATGCAGCTGTTGTACGAAAACCACGAAAACTTCACAACATTTCCAACTTTTGCTGTTTGCTGTACAACAAATAATTTTGTGAAAGCTGTAATGAACGGTGCGTCGTTTCCAGGTTTGGAGGTTAGCCTAATTACAGTCGTAGTAGCCCAAATCTCGTATCGAAACTATGTGCATACTCGTCAGAAATATGATTGTCGCATTTCTAACGAACGAACGTCGCAGGTAAATTTTACCTATATGATCGTCGCATTTCGAGCGAGTCTCGAGCGAGTCGCTCGAGATTTCGAAAATATTTAAATTAAAACTAAATCCTATTTTTAGAACAAATTTATTTCGAGTGAGTCGCGAGCGAGCGACAGTCATTTTTGGCGTGTACTGAAGTTTCGAACAAACTTCGAACGGGTCTCAACCAAATCAAAAAACGCGCAAAAAACGAAGTTTTGAACAATCTCATACCAAATTCGCAGGAATTTCGAACAAAGTCTACCGAACATCGAGCGAATGTTGGTCCGCTAATTTTTGGCGAGTACTGCAATTATGTGTAAACCTAATCCTTAATGTGTGAAAGTGATAGTATATTTGAAGATCAAACATGTTTACCACAATCCTTTAGATTTTTAATGTGTGTATTTTCAATCTAGTGCTTAAACCAACTGTGAATTTCAAAAATATAAAATTTAATCTCCGTACATACGACGGATGCTGTGCTTGTCCGCGTTTTGTTGTTTTGATTTGCAGTGTCGGAGTCCATTTTTATGGTTTCCAGCATCCCGATGTTTGTTGATGTTTTGTTAAGACTTTCACAACACTTTCCGGAAATTGAAAAGCGTTGGATGCAGCATAGGTGCGGTTTGGTGTCTCACCGCAGAGGCATAGATTTGCGGGAATTCTGTGCCTCGAACAAATTACCTCGAAAGCTGCGATTTGTTAAGTGTTAAACCTACGCGGTTTGGTAACATTAATATTGGTCAAGGCACACTTGTTGTCATACAATATAAAATATAATGAATGAGTTACGGTATTATTGGTTACACCAGCCCTAAAGTTTACATGGCATTAACGCTGCTGTTGGGTTTTGCTAAAATGTATTGTTACTACTTCGTATTAATGGGCAACTCTACTACAACTTGTACTTTGACTTGAGGTGGAAAATAATGACTGTATGTAGCTGCGGTTAAATATATTATAATATGCTGAACGGGTTTAACTGTGTTAAAAAGACGATTCAACTGCGGAGATATGACCGGGATTACGCATAGGATTACAGACAAAAATAATAGCAAATTTTTCACGAGTTCGCGAAAATTCGCGAACTGATATCTAATTGTTATCCATGAATTTTTTCTGAACTGTTCGTGAAAAAAATTGTTTTGTTTCTATGTGTAACTACGCAAAAATTGCTCTTTTATTACTGTTCGTAAGAAAAGATACATTAAAATGTAAAATTAATATAATGCTGTTTGAGATGAATATGTAACCATATAAGGATTTAAATTATGTATGTTCTTGTGGATGGATTTGCTTATTGCTTACTTATAATTTAATACAAAGAATCTAATTTTTGGAAAAGACGTATATATATTGAAATCTCGTTTAGTGACCAAGAAAAATGGCACAGTTGCCGTTTTGCTAATATAAGACGAAATTTTTATAAAATTATGGCGTTCGTTTACAGCCGAAAAAAGAAACGCTTAATAACATTATAAATGTTTTTATTTGACGGTTGACTTAATTTTAGTTTGATCCTGCTAAGCTGTTACATGGGGAACAGTTCCTTGAGGTATTTAGCGACGATAATATGCCGACAGAAGCAAACATTAAGATTCTATCTAGCGTAATCGACGTCATCGATAAACGATCCGGGGCTCTCATGGTTACTGAAAGCATTGGAACACATGTGGAAACTGGCAAAAAGGTACAAATCACAGATCGTTTGCTGCTTCAAATTGATGTGACTATAATTGTGCAACAAATCCACAGTAGTTAAACCTTGATAAAAATAGAACTGGTACTATGCTCAATTTCAACAGCGATGATAGCGAGTTAAAAGTATTATATGTGTTTTTTTATTTATTATTTAATTTAATTAATACGTAAATTTAATTATTTATAATTTAATTTACGTATTAATATCTAATAAGTTTATATTATTCGTACTTCTTTTATGAAGCTGTAGTTCCAAAACAATATTGGGAAATGTTGTTCGGTTCTAACATTCATTGCGTTCCGCGATACAGGTCTGAATGTATACTATTTTTTGTTTTCAACTTTCGAACTTTCACGGTTATCGCTCAATGTATTACAAGTGTCATTTTATCTCATTCTCGCAGTGGAACTATTTGCGATTTTTGTGACTAGTGTGATTTGGTTTTCTTAGTAGATTTAAGTGATGTTGTCAAATACTGCATTATTTTACATTGGTGTCTTCGACTGGACCTAACACGTTATTACTGCCGAGATATTTTAGTTGTTTCGCGCGCAGTCTGGCATTTTTCTTCGTGGTATCGGAGGTTTTGGAGGACCACGCGAGTCTAAAGTACACGTTCCAATTGTCGCTGCTCCAAGACGTGCTCCAGATACTACTACTGAGCAATCAACTTCTCGTGATCAGGCTGCAATTTATCGCCTATCCAGTAAGTATAGTTATAGTACCCGCCAAAAATACTGTGGCTCGCACGAGTTTCGCTCGAAATAAATTTGTTCGAAAAATAGAATTTATTATTAGTTTAGTTTCGAAATATAGAGCGAGCCACTAGCTCAAAATGCGACAGCATTTCTGGCGCTTTATTTATAATAATGTAATGCTGCGATGTGCTACGTGTTCTGAGGTTATTGTTTAAGCTGTGTGAAAAACTAATTGGAGGCAGAAATGGGTGAAAGCAAAGGTAATCTAGAGGGCCGCCTTAACTGATGGTACCAGTTAGAATGGAAAATATTTAGAAGCTCCTCTTTTCCAAAGCTAAGCTATGGCTGTGTAATCGGTAGGAAATGAAATTTGGTACAACAAAAATTTAATGAAATTTAGTATAATAAAACTTTTCATTCTTTCCTCCCACAAACTATTATCGGCTTTGCTCTTTTGCAACAGCTATGTGGATTTAACATTCATGTGCCATCTTCTAACCTTAGGAAAAGATTTGGGTTGTGTTAATATTTTTATGGGTTTCTGGAACGAGGAACAGTGTTAGATTCTACAACGTCATTTATACAAAGATTTGTAAAGGTTTGCGAAGTTTGTAAAGGTTAGAATTTATTGTATCATATATTCCACAATTATTATTTTAAATATTTTAAGGTTAAGCTTCGAAATTCATAAATATGCAATGTATTATTTGCTGGGTTGTGTTAATATTTTTATGGGTTTCTGGAACGAGGAACAGTGTTAGATTCTACAACGTCATTTATACAAAGATTTGTAAAGGTTTGCGAATCTGTGCGGTTTCTTAAGGTAATCGGCTTACGGTTCTTGGAGTGTATAGCGTTGCTCTTGCGGTTGTGTTAACCGGCACATTGGCCTTATTCCAGGTGGCGACTACAATCCCCTACACATTGATCCGGACTTTGCTGCTATGGGTGGCTTCTCCTCGCCAATTCTTCACGGCCTTTGTACCCTTGGATTTTCCGCTCGTCACGTGATAGATTCTTACGCCGGCGGCGAACCCAAAGCGTTTAAGGTTAGAATTTATTGTATCATATATTCCACAATTATTATTTTAAATATTTTAAGGTTAAGCTTCGAAATTCATAAATATGGAATGTATTATTTGCTTTTTTTGCATCGATACGATTTCATTAATTTTCAATTTAACTTTTGAGCATCTTAGATTTACATAAACACACTTCGCAATTTATTGGTATATAATATATTTTCTTATTTTTGGATAGTACACGCATTCAAACTACAGTATCGGTTTGCAGCCAGAAATATGCTGCCGAACTCTACATGACGAAACGCCAGACAAAACTGAATTCTATTGTACATAAATACTACATATATATTTCTGCAATAACTTGGTATGAAACATGAAACAAGAATTATTATGTGCTAATGTAACATTATTTGAAGGCGTACTTGATGTGTCATGCCGTTTTCTATATATTAAGCATTAACCAAACTGGACACTTTTAAGTCTAAGTTGGAATTTGCTCATAGCAAACACACTGAATTAAATGTTTTCTTTCTGTTAACCGTTTAATGTACTGTCTCTAAAGGCGGCTTCGGAATGTACTGTACCTAGCAACAACAATATCCCCCCACTAAAAGCGTTACAAAATGGCAGCGCTTAGAAGACGACTATCGGCAAATTCAAATTTCAGAGAGGCGGGTCAAAGCAGTGTTTATCAATATCGAATGGCCGTGGGCCATGTTATTTTGAATAATGTACAATAACCGTAGAGTAAATATTTTGATAAATTATAATTATATTATAAAATTAGTGTCAGCATATGAAGCATTTTGACGAATGAAGTAGTGTGGTAAAATCATTCTATACGTTGGTTTATCGCCAGCCGCATTGACAGTCGGTTCACAATAAATCATCAGCGGCAGGTTGCTTATTTTTACTCTCGTGGTTAAACTGGTCTTGTTGATTACTGCATGAAGCAAATTTGTATTTTTGCTTATTCTTGTTTTTTAATACACTGACTGATGTTTTAATAGTTGCAAAAACTGCACTTATCATTATTCTCGACTTACGGCGACTGCTGTTTAGAATAGTATTTGTGTTGTTACATTAAAGCAAAACGAGATGAGCTTCATGGATTGGCTGAAACCAACGCTTTATGTCATTACAGTCGCGCCGGAAATGACTGTTGCCTTTCGAGCGAGCAAGCATTCTGTGAACGTCGCACGAGCAGGGTTATGTTTGGAAGCGAGCGAGCATTGAACTAGCCGCGAGCGCACATGCAGCGAGGAGCGATCCTTTCTGTCTGGAAGTATAGATGCTGATATGTTTAGGAGCAAATTGCTGATCGTAAACAATTCGTTTCACATGTTCAAACCGATATCATAAGACCTTTCAGAGGCGAAAAACGAGCAATAATTATTGTTTGAGATATTATTGTTGCGTACACATTTGTTTTTGTCGTAGTCGGCTTGTTTGATGTCTTCAATACTAGTACTGGAGTCTGTTAGATGAGCACTCTTTCTTTTTATAAAAACATATCTGTGGCAATAACATTCATGTCGCATTCTGCATGCAACTTTGCGCACACTAGGCACACTACTAGTCATTATTGTACTACTATTTTAATGTATGTACGACACAACTAGATGACCTTAAAACAGGAGCTAGCAGTAACCTGGAATATCATTATAGCTTATTCTATTTTCTTTCAACTTACCGTCGGTTTTTTACGTTCGAAATTATAT